>VWYH01004141.1:1281894-1351534 GCA_013399365.1 Pampusana beccarii | reverse complement strand
TTTTTGTTTTTTTTTTCCACCAGAATGACTTAGTCAAGCTGTTGCACTATAGCTGTTAAGCTACTACTGAGTAACAACCTTGGGCAGATGCAGTGGATTTTTTTTTTTTTAAGGAAAAAAAAAGCATGCAGAAAGGAAATTTCATCTTGCTGAACACCATATGTCTCGTTTTTAGGCTTCCTGGGAACACTAGAACAAAAATAGGCTTCATAACGTTTGACAGCACAATCCATTTCTACAGCCTTCAGGAAGGTCTCGCTCAGCCACAGATGCTTATCGTTTCAGATATTGAAGGTATGCAGAAATAACTTCTGTCATTAGTGTTGGGTTTGGCAGCCTTTTTAAAAAAATTATCTGTGGGAGTTCTAGATAGATCATTAGTCTCTCTAGTAATAGCTTTAGAAGTAGCATATGTCTGTGTTCATTTGTGAAGCCCCTGATGTCTGGGCAATGCTTTGGCTGTTCATGACTTCAGACATCAAGACAACCTCCCTAACTTGAAGTTTGATTTGTAAAATTATCTAGATTTCTCTCATGATCCCAAATATTGATGCTTGGTAAATTGCTGTAGATTCTGTGGTGACTGATGCTTAGTGCTTGTTCTTCTGCCTTTAGTTTCAAGTCACCTTTCACTGTATGTTAGGGAGTAGGGTAGAATGAACACTAGAAAGAAAATTTTATGCATTTTTACCTAATAGTTTTGATTATCCTTCAACCCTGTCAATTGCTACTCTGACATGGCATTCAAGCCATGGGTAGGCTTATGAGAAAAAAGAAAACCATAGAATTAGGTTTGAATGGATTTACATGCTGATACTGTATGCTTTTTACAATGGGTATAGTGGTTGGCAAATACACTTGGGGGAAGCTTGATGTGTTTTTGAAAAATAACTTAAAAACTTCTCTTTTTTTCTTCCAGATGTATTTATACCAATGCCAGAAAACTTATTAGTAAATTTAAATGAAAATAAAGAGGTAAGAACTATCTTACGATACATAATTAGTGACATTCATACAGTTTGAGATATGCTTGATAATTTTTGGATTACTTAATGCCCTTTAACACCTACGGTTTAAATACCAAGTTGAGGTGGAAAAAAGAGGTCTCTTAATTTATCAATGTGACTCTAAACATTTGCCAACCTGAAACAAGACAACACTTTTGCTACATTTTTTTCTTTACTCTCTTAATATTAGAAGTGTTCATACATGTTTATGTATGTTCAGCAGTCAGCTCTATAAAGAAGAAAACTCATAGGACTCTTGATCTTAATATTTTTGTTTTCTCCATTGTAGCTAATTCAAGATCTGTTGAGGACCTTGCCACAGATGTTTACCAAGTCCCTGGAAACCCAGAGTGCTCTGGGCCCTGCCTTACAGGCTGCCTTTAAACTCATGTCCCCCACTGGAGGTAGAATCTCTGTCTTCCAGACACAGCTTCCATCTGTGGGAATGGGAGCACTGAAGTCACGAGAAGAGCCAAACCACAGAGCAACCGCGAAGGTCAGAAAAGCAAAAAGGTTGAGGGAACTGGCTACCCTGTTCTGTACATGTAGATGGTTCTGGAATTGCTTGTTCTGGGTTGGTTTCATGGTTCTCTTGTTGAGCTAACCTTCCCTTGTTAAAGCAGTAGAAAGAACAACAACAACAACAAAAAGTAGGCAGAACAAACACAGATTAATGATCTGTTTTGTTTTTTTTTTCTTTTTTTTAAGCTATCACTGTAATTAGTGATGGAGCAGCAATTGTTAGTGCCCCTGAAAACAGGCAATAAATGTGTTAATCTGTTTGAATTTCCTTTGTATTTTGTAATACTCTGTTGTATTAACAGGACATACATTTGACACCATCGACTGATTTTTACAAGAAATTAGCCTTGGACTGCTCGGGGCAACAGGTTGCAGTGGATTTATTTCTTCTAAGTGGACAATATTCTGACTTGGCTTCTCTAGGTAAGGCATATTAAGCTGATTTGGAGTGTGCAACTCTTGTACTTTTGGCAAATACATGGAATCTACATTAACATTTAGTATATGAACCCGATTTAAATTAATCTAGTGTGTCAAGTTCCACATTCATCCTTGACGAGCAGTGACAGTGAATAGATTGTAATCTTGCAGTCTTTCCTGATTTAACCTAGTTGTTTTCATATTCTGTCTTAGTGAGTCAGGATTTTTGTGATCCTGGTATAAGTGGCTGAAATACTTTCCTTGTATGCCTTTTAACAATCAGTGTAAACATCTTTAGAGGAAGCTTCATTAGCATTTAGATTTTTTTTCTCCATTTAACCAAACTTTCAAGTGACAAAGTACCTGGCATTTCAGGGCAACAGAAAACACCTGAAACTATATACATACTTGAACATACAGTTGTGTTACATCTATGTCTCTGTATGCAGGTCTATAACTGTGTAACAGCTATTTGCGGGTGTGAACACTGTAATAATTGAAGGGAATATTGCATTCAAGTGGTATATTGAAAGACCACAGCAGCAGTTGTCTGCACTCTGCCAATGTCTGTTGTTTTGGTTTCAGGTTGTATATCAAGGTATTCTGCAGGTAGTGTCTATTACTACCAGTCTTACCATCACAAACACAACCCTGTCCAGGTGGAGAAATTGCAAAAGGAACTGAAACGATATTTAACTAGAAAGATTGGGTTTGAGGCTGTCATGAGGATAAGATGCACCAAAGGTTTGGACACAGTTTTTTCCTAGGGCTTGGGGGTGTGGAGGGGAAGTGGGTGTTTGCTGTTACTTGGGAATGTTTTGGTTGGTATTTTGGCTGTCATTTAAGCTTAAATGGTTAAAAGACAAAGATTAGAAAAGTAAAATTCAGTACCAGGAATCAGACCATTTGTTAAAGGCTGTATTTACAGTATCATTACTGGCATCCACGTTCCATTTTACAATGGTTAAGACTGGAAATTTTGTTGGACTGCTATTTCAACAAGGGACTGTTTTTATAGTCTGGAGACTTACTGCTATGGTGCATTGATTTGATTTCCAAATTCCTGCATTCTGCTAGCCTTTGTGGATTCTGTGGATTAGTTGTCTGTTAGGGATGTTCACCTTTCTTGAAGATGCTTCTTTTCATTGTGAAGGATCTTAGCATCCCGAAACAGAGCCATCTAACAGTGACAGCAGATGTGTAAATGGTGTCTGTACTTCATGACTATAAAAATAAAATTGATTCAATCCAATGCTGATCCTGTAGGTCTTTCCATTCATACCTTCCATGGGAACTTCTTTGTACGATCTACGGACTTGTTGTCGTTACCCAACGTAAACCCAGATGCAGGATATGCTGTGCAGATGTCAGTAGAAGAGAGTCTTACTGATATGCAAGTTGTTTCTTTTCAGTCAGCTCTCCTGTACACATCCAGCAAAGGTAAGATATAAGGCAGTTCAGCTGCATTAACAGTACAGTGTTCAGATGAGTCTTTTTATGTCCATTTAACAGCTGCAATTCAGTTGCAGTAACTTAAACTGTTTTACATAATATCAGGATCACAGCTGTGATGGGTTACTGCATGTCGTTGATGTTATTGTGTCTTCTAGACCAAGAAGCTTTTTGGGAAACTTAGTTCTGGTCTGAAAATAGGTACACTTCACCCAGAAACTGAGAACTAACAGTTTTTAAAAGCTGCTGGAAATGGCCTGATTCACCTCTTGTATGATAAATTAGATTAAATCTTAGTTTTCTTTTTGCTGTTGAGTAAACAGTGGCATTTCTTGTATTGTTTCATAAAACAGAAGTTACGTTTGGAGACTAAAGTTTTGTTTCCTTACAGGTGAAAGACGAATTCGTGTCCACACTATGTGCTTACCTGTTGTAACAACACTGAGTGATGTCTACCTGGGGGCAGATGTACAAGCCATCACTGGGCTGTTAGCCAATATGGGTAGGCATGATGGGAGCTTGTTTGGATATGTATGGATGATATACCGAAAGCTTTGAGCCGTAATCCTCTGGGGAGTAACATTGGAGGAAAAGATTCTCTCTGAGAGTGCTTTCTAAGTTGCAAACAGAAGAGAATTTTTTTTTTTTAATGCTTGGCTTAGGTGAAGTGTCAGTGTAGTTGTATGTAGTCACCTGGATTTAGTCTGGTGTATCATCATGAGCCTCTGGATTTTTTTTCTGAATCACTTGTCTTGACTTCCTCTATAGTGTAGTAAAAGCTTATTAAGATGCATGGAAGTATATGTTAAAAAGATGAAAGTTAGCATATGCAATTGTATTTCTACCAAGGGAGGAAAAGCCTCTTATTTTGAGCTTTGTACTCTTTTTAGCTGTGGACAGATCAGTTTCTGCTACCTTGAGTGATGCTCGGGATGCCTTGGTCAACGCAGTGATAGATACTTTATCTGCTTACCGTTCATCAGTCCTAAGCATTCAACAACCTGGTCTCATGGCCCCCTTCTCACTACGGCTCTTTCCACTTTATGTACTGGCACTCTTAAAACAGGTAAGAGTTACATGGAAGCTGTGCAAAAGCATGATTATCTATTTGGCATGTCAGCCTGAAGTAAAAAGACATTTATTTGGTGTACAAAATAGCATTTATCTTCTCTTTCAGTATTTTTGTAGGATGCAAAATTGAAAAGTTGCTTGATTTATACTGTTTAATAAAATGAGCCTCCCTGCAATTTGCCGTTGGGGTTCTGAGTTATTTTACAGATTTGAGAATGGTCCTTCTTACACAGATAAAGTTATCTCAAGATAACTGCACCCCAGAATTTGATGACCTGAAAGGTCAATGTAGAACAAAGCCTATTCAATTGTTTCTCAAGCCTGGGTAGATAACATGTGTTTTTACAGGTGGTGAATGTGTGTTTGTATTTTGGAGTCTGTTATGTTACAAAAAATGAAGGGATTTGGAGAATTGTATGGAGCAAATGTATAAGGATAATAATGGACAGGCCTTCTGCTCTTGCCTGCAGAGGAGAGCAAGGGGATAGAGAAGATGTTTAAAGAGTATCACTTAGAGGAGTGAACTAGTTGAGAAGTTTAGAAGTGTGTACAAAACCAGAAGTATAAGTGGTATAACCAAGGGAATAGGAAAATATTAAAGACACTGACTAGTCTAGAGAATGTGGAAGAATACTGGTAGAGTGTTTTTTCAAGAACCTAATTTCTGTGCATTTCTGGAAATGTAGATCCACACAGCAGCTCAGTGTGGATTAAGAGAGCTGGCTGGCAGAGAGGTAGTTGGCTGCCTGTTCTCACAAAAGGTTTAAAGAGTTTCATAATATTTGCTCAATGAAAGTATTTTTTATTGGATTTCCCTGAAGTCATTTTAAGTGTTGGACAAGCTGCCTTTCTGTTCTAGAGAGAGTTTTCTGGTTCATAGATCTTGATAAGGAAGTAACCAGCATGTTGCTACTAGCGTGTTCCTAAGGACGTTTGAGCTTTTTCATGTAGAAGACTGTGTAACTGCTTGACCCTGTCAAGTGTGAGGAGTGAGCCCTTGTTCCAGTTGTAGCTGGGCTTTTTTTTTTGGTCCCTAGAAGCCAGGACTGTCTGTTTCTTAACTGTAAATCCAGAATTACTTAAGATTCTGTACATTGAAGCCAATTTTAAATGGCTCCAATATTTATTCTTTTAAATTGCATCAAGTAGCATTTTTGAGGTGTATGTTAGAAGGGAGATATTTCAAGATGCTTTTATCTCAGCTGTAGTGCTCACTAGAAAGGATTGATGGTGCAAGGTCATCTAAGTTCTAGAACCCAGAAATGGGAATGAGGAAAATTGTATAATTTGTATGTGAAACACTGAAGAGAACTATGGAGAAGTCAAATAGCAGTGGTAAAGTACCATATTTTGAGAAAATACTTATGGCTCAACTCTAAGACTTCAAAGTAAGTTAGAAATAAACAATAGATGGTGTGATAAATTCAGCTTATCACACTTTGCTTTCATGGTCAAATTAAATGCCTGTTGTTTTGCAGAAAGCATTTCAAACTGGGACGAATGCTCGTTTAGATGAACGCATTTTTAACATGTGTCAAGTGAAAAACCAGCCCCTTGTTTACCTCATGCTTATGACACATCCCAGTCTGTACAGAGTTGATAATCTTACAGATGAGGTGAGTGTTTGCATTGCTACAACATCTTTGTCTGGTCCAAAAAATATTCATATGATATGAAAATAAATTTGTGTTTAAAACCTCACAGGTTTTTCACATTAACGCTGCGTAACTAACATTTGCTGTTTCATACTTTCCCATTTGTTGCATTTGTGCATTTGTTGTTTGAGAATTCTGGAGAGGAGCTGTACTCTGGCTATGGATGCACGGGGAAGGTTTTTTCTGATTTTTTGCCTTGTGTCATTATTGCACTATAAATCACATATACGTAAAGACAGTATAACATATGTTTTAGCTTTTTGTCCCTCTGTAGCTTCCTTTATTTTAAAATATCAAAGTAATTTTGTCAACAGTGAGAGAATGTTTATGTAGGAGCCTGGATAATTTTAGAAATTGCATCTTTTGTACATAACAAATCTGATATTCCAGTTCTAGAACTAATTAACTAAGTGGAAATATGCCCTCTTTAAATAAAGAATTGAGATTTATTAATAAATCGGGCACTTTAAGTATGACTTGCATTAAACTGAGGAAAAGGGTCCAGCTTCAGTATCCAGTGTAATACATCCTATTCTTATTTAACCTTTCATTCTTGTGCCTGTTTTAATGCATCAAGATGTGAACCTCTGTTTTTCTGTTTGCTTTTTCCTTTAGGGAGCTCTTAACGTAAATGATAGAACTATACCTCAGCCACCAATTCTTCAGTTGTCAGTGGAGAAGTTGAGTAGGGATGGCGCTTACCTTATGGATGCTGGCTCTGTAAGTTGGGTGGTGGTGGTGGTTATTTAAAAATTATTTAAATTTACTTGACGGGTTCTTTCTGAGAACTCAAAATGTGCAGAAGACTACTGAGGTGTAGTTTTGCGTTGAATTATTGTTGTTATTGCTGGGTATCTTTCAGGTAATGTTTTTGTGGATTGGGAAGAACTGTGGGCAGAGCTTTATCAGCCAAGTCCTTGGAGTTCCAAATTATGGTTCAATACCACAGAATATGGTACGTGCTTGCTTTTCTGTACGCCAGTCATACAGTGCTGCCAGAAATATGACCTTCATGAGAACTAAGACACCACTATTCAAATATTAGCCCTCTAATTATCATTTACTATAAATCCAGATTCAGGGCAAGAATGAATTTCTGATACCTCTCTTGGAGTTTCTCCAGGCTAAAACTTTATAGATCTCCCATGAAAGCAGAGTAAGAAGAGGCTGGTAGTGATGAAGTCTCATAGAACTGTGGGAGCAGACTGAGAATACTCGGGAATATTAAGGATGGTGGGTTAGTGGGAAATCCTTTGGTTTCTGCAGAAAAACAGGTATCAGTCACAGCTCAGTCATCACTGTGCTGACAGGCAATTGCTGATACCAGTGTAGTGGATTTGACCGTTTCAAGCCCTTTGAAGGAGACTAGGCTAAAACTATCCATCACAAAACGTATCTGCCTGAGTGTCCTTTATACCTGATTAGGACAGCGTTTGGGCTATTTTAAGCGTTCCTTTCACTGTTTTTCTGAAAACTGTGATGTATGTGTTAATATTATCCTTTGTCTCTTAGACACACCTCCCAGAACTTGAAACTGCAGAATCCATCAGAACAATAGCTTTCATTTCTTGGCTGAGAGAACAGAGACCTTTCTTTCCTATACTATATATAATAAAGTAAGTTTTTTAACAGTCTTTGTGCTTCTTTAGGGACCTTTTAACAATACATATTTAGGTATCATATACTGAGCTTTCTTAATGGAAGTTTTAACAATGGTGCATGCTGTGCCTAACAGATTTGACAACAGATACAACTTGTTATGAGCTATGAGTTGTCTCCAATTAATTTCCATACATTAAAAAGACTAAATATTACAGAATAATCTTTAGCTAATGGCAGGTAAAATAAGTAAATGCTGATAAGTGCACTTGTTGGGGTTAATCCCAAGGGCTATTGGAGAGCCTCTTTTCATATTTCCTTAAGCTCTTTAAGTACCTTGCTGCTTGACCTGCAGCTTTTTGAATGTGTTGGACTGTAGACCTTGGCAAATGTTTATCTCACTCAAAGCCTTGTATTTTCATTTTTAAGGGATGACAGCCCACTGAAACCAAGTTTTCTGCAAAATATGATTGAAGACAGAACAGAATCAGCCTTATCGTACTATGAATTCCTCCTTCATATACAGCAGCAAGTGAATAAATGAAACACTAGCCTTTGGCTGACTTCTTTAAGGAAAGATTTTTGCAGTAAAGAACGATTGTGCTTGTAATATCTTCATTAAATCTGTGGCCTGAGGCAGTTGATGAGAAGTTCTCACTGTGATTTCAACGAACTAAAGCAAATAAAGGACCACATCTGAGAATCAAATGTGCAACTACGTAATATTGTACCTTAAAAATCAAACTATTGGAACTGGTTGAGCACCTTTAATTTGCTGCAAATCATGTTTTTACTGTAAGTAGTTGCAGCATGAAGTACATTTACAAAGGCAATACCGAAAAGGTGAAATACATTTTGTAAAATAAAGAGCTCTTTGTTGTTCAAAATGTATATTTCTGTAACTCTTTGCCTTTTTTTTTTTNTTTTTTTTTTTTTTTTTTTGTGCTGCTAGATATAAAACCTCACAATACTGATCATGATTTGCAGGGAAATTCTTTCTAAGTGCATCCAGTGATTACAGACAGAGCATCTCAATGTTCTGCTTGATACTTAAAGTAGCAATGAAACAACTGTTCATTGTGAAACGAACAAATACTTTATGAAGTGTAGAATCCAGTGCTTGGATTGGATTGTGGCTAATAGGACTAAAGGTAAGCTTAACCTGGACAAGGTGGCTGAATTTGTGAAAGTGTTTAATAAATCAGTATTCTAATTAAAAAAATAGAGTGGGGAGGAGCTGGCTGTATATGAGACATTTTTTAAAGTCAGTGCCTGAGTCAGCAGTATATTAGGTAGATGGCAAGCTTTGTTTTCCTTCAGTAAAAAGAATAGTTTTAATTTCAGTTTGTGAATGGTGTGGGAGGGGAAGGGCAAGGAAGGTTATCTCAGATTTATTTAATTAATGTTTAGAATACTTCTGGCTCTTGTTTACATTAGCCGAATGTTAGGCCCCTAAAATCTAGTGTGTCTCTGAAGTGAGTGTGTATGACAGGACTTCAAACCTAATGTTTTGAGACAACATTTAATATTGTGATGTTAAAATTGGAAATGAAATAATTTTTCCAAAGACAAAAATATTATATTGTGTTTGAAGTTTTGTCCATGGTTTCAGACACACTTGAAATTTTTAAACTTTTTTTTTTTTTTTACTGCAGCTGTGTCTAGGTCCAAAGCCAGTGTGCACCAAATAAAAGCTTTAAATATACTCTTATATCCCTGGCAGAGCTACAGATGGAGGTTGACATTGAACTTGAAGTAAAAATTTATGCACAAAAATAATTTTATAAAAGTGTATTAATATTTTTTCTGTTTTGGAGATTAAGCTATCATTGATGCCTAGCAATGTAAAGAGTATTTAAGTTACTGTATCCCTATGCCCTTGGAAGTCTTTCATATAGAAAAATCTTGGTTTGTTTTTTTGTTTAATAGTGGTAAACTTAAAGGTCTTGCAAAACCTACTTCCTGGGGCAAGTAACTTGAACAGGTGAAACACTTCGAAGTGGTCAAACATGTACTGTGATGAGGCTAATTAACTTACATTTTGTGATACAAATGTCAAAAGACATCATAGGGTAATAATTTGCTACCATTTCAGGCTGTAGCTTTACGTGATTGTCAGGAGTTGCCTTATTTCAAGGGAGGAATTTCTTTGGGGAAATTGATGTCGCTTGAGCACGAGAAGCTGAAGTTCAGAACGACGTCTGAAATAGCGTGAAAAGACTATTATGGAACCAATTTAAGCTTCCCTGTCTGCTGGCTCCATAGCACACAGGAGTATATTTACTTGAACAGCTTTTCAGAGAATTGCACAATTTCTAGTAATAGCAAAGAGGTTTTTTTAAGTTTTGACGGTATGATTTTTTTTTTTTTTCTGGGCGAAAGGGGTCTCTTCATTTAAATCATAAATGGCAGTTATGCAGTTGCATAGGCTATGACTTAAAACTTGTGGTTTGGGTGTATTATCACTCAGATGTTGAAAATCATCCTTGCATCTAACAGCCCACCCAAAGTCTATTTCTTACTATGACTGTATTTTGCTACTATTATATATCCCATATTTTTTAAAACAAACATAAATGTTGGAGTTGGCTTCATTGCTTTATGTACACCAGACTACTGGCTAAAGATGTTGGTCTTTGTGGCAGTTAACAACTTTGAATTAGAGTCCCTAAGTTTTACAGAGCAAAACGTTATAAACAAGACTCAGATGAACCCTTTTTGGGAATTCTCTTCACCTTGGAAGAAATTCTGTATTGACCTTTGTTAGTTTATTCACTTGCGCTGGGAAAGTCCTACTGGTTCACCTTGGGTTGCTGTAAGGGCAATACAGGGCAGGTGAACACACAAACTACCTGATTTTTTACCTACAATTGAAAGATGAGGACACTGAAGATAAACTGCAAAACCAGGCAAGAGTGGCTCTGGTACTTAGGTCTCAGCACGACAACTCTACCACTGCAGATGTACTCTATTTTTCTAGTTGAAGACTTTTTTTTGTTTAAACTATTGCTGTATTTGACACATTAGTGTTCAGCCAACATTGTTACCATCCATTTTACTTTGCTTTCATTATCGTTTTTAATTTAATATATTTGAGTCTAAGTCCGCATAGACTGTGTTGCAATAACTAGAAGGATTCACTTTTATTTAGAATTAATTTCTTAACAGAAACTAATCAAAGATGCAGAATGGCTGTTAGATAAGGGACCATTAAATGTGATTTTAAGGTTCTGTTTACTATTATGGATGTAATCCTTATAGTAAATTTAATTTTGTAAAGTAGTGTATAATATTGTAATATTAAATCTTTGTTTTATGAACTCAAACTTTTGATCTTCAGTATGAAGCTATAAATCTTCCCCCTTCTGAATTTGAGACAGGATTTACTTGTCCTCCTTTTTACAGTTTGTAATTTTCACTGTTTTATTCCTGTAAAAAGTCATTTGTAACACATGCAAATGCTTATTTTATCTGTGCTAATTTATCAGATTTGGCTACGCAATAAAATTAATTGAAAGAACTCATGCAAGTCCATCAGTCCTTTCTTATAAATAAAAATAGAATAATATATTTGATCAGTCTAAATACCATGTACCAACAAGTGATAAATTCTGCTTTTAGCTAGAATGTAATGTTTAGGTGATATAAACTGAGGGGGAATTTGAGATAATTAGTTGCAGCTGATCCAAACTTCCCTTCTGTCCCTGGCATTTTTTGGCCCTCCAGAGCATGTCTTGTCAGTCAGCACCGTTAATTCCATCCTACCTTGGGCTTTGTTCTCCCAGTACCTCCACAGCAGGGCTGTCCCCTGCTGTGTGGTCCTCGCCAGCTGACATCGGTGGTTGGAATTTAGCCTTCAGCAGTGTTCCCAAGGTGATGATCAATTTTATTGTAGATAATCCTAGATCTTCATTTAACAGCTTATTATTTCAACACCTTTTTATAGAAGTCATTCCATCTTCTGCTTGCCAGGTTTTTTTATGAGCTGTCATCACTGCTGCTTCTGGTTCATCATATGTAAGTTAATGCATGAGCTTGGTACTTTCATCTCAGTTTTTGAATACAGGATTGTATCATTCTCTAAATCGCTTAGTATCATAGAAATACTAATTGGACTTGTCAACACAAAGGTTTTCCCCAATACGTGTAACAATCTCTGTCCTGCTGCTGCTGAATTTCATTAGTGGCTCCACGTTCCATCCTGGCACTGGTCTGTGGAAATTCAATAACAGGATCCTGAAGCTGAGTCTTGCTTCTAATGGAAGTGCCTGTGGCGCAGTCTGGGAGTTATGGAGTGCAAGTCGTTCAGTGTTGCCGATGTTAAGGTAATTAATTTGAAGTATTGATCCATGTCACTGTCTTCATTTGGTTTGGCTTCCGGGTGCTTTCGCTATGTGTGTTAGCCATGGAATGTTCAGCTAAGGGAAGAATACTGTGGCCTGGTTTTATCACTTTTTGTTACACAATTAGAGGTGTAATGGACTTTTTATCGTACATAAATATGAATATTACACCAACTGTATCTTGGTAGAAATAACTGGAGGTGTTTCCTGGTTTATAGTGTCACGGTAATTCTGGAATCCTTGAGTGGTCCTTGTTCCCTTGTTTTTTTTCCTCAGTATTCACAGTCAATCCCTTCAGGTGCTTAACGTATTAACAGCTGTGCAGTGACACCATACAGGGAATAGCCTTTGGGAAGCAGCCCCGTGCTGCCCAGCAGCTCCCTGAAGGCATTTTCCTGTGTTACGATCCCTTTCATGTACACGTGAAAATGTCTGTTTGCTGGCACTCCAATAAGCAGCATATTCTCTTCCCTCCTTTGGAGTGTGCCCAGAGACGACAAATTAGTTTCCTAAATTCGGCTGTAAAGCAGCACTCACAGCTTTTCCAACAGCAAATCTCCACTCCCGGGCCTGCTCCTCCATGCGCCGCTCTGCTGAACATCGTGTGCTGGAAACTGAACTCTGTCAGTTTGCCCTTCTCTACACCTCTGACGTTCTGCTGCTTTTGCATAGTCACAATTTTGTAGAGTGTTAGCTAAATACAACTTTGGCTAGAAACGTGAATCTTCGCTTATTCTAATACTGTAAGTTTCTATCTATTTGCATGATACGGAAAATGCTACTATCCTGTCCTAGTTCTTATATTGCATTGTTAAGCAGATTCTCCTCGCTGAACACAAGGTGGATTTGCCAGGTTTACTGAAACCAGAATTCAAGCCAATTAAGGAAGGAGCTGGCCCCCGCTCGCCCTCGGAGCATGGCGACATGTCACTGCTAGCTTGCTTTTCCTATAGCCATGTAAAACCCCTCGCCTTGACTGAAGCTGTCAGTCAGGTTTCTGTCAGCGCCGAGTCTCCCCCGCCGCCGCCGCAGCTCTTTCCATTCCCGCCCCCTCACTGCGCAGACGCCATCTCCTCTTGCGCCGTAACGTCACTTCCGGGGCCGGAGCGGCCATCTTTAATGCGGACGCCGTACCGTTAGAGAGCACGGCTAGTTAGAGGGTCTCCCTGTTTGGTCCATTGTTCTCCTGCCCTTATGCAAGATGGCGGCGTCTGCTTCAGCAGCTGGAGGGTGCTAGCGCCTGCGCGCTGAGGCGGGGCGGCCCCATTGTGCGGCGCTGAGGTAACGCCGCGGCCTTTTCCGCCGGGAATGGAGGACGGTGGCGGGGCGGGAGCGACGCCCGCGCCCCCGGGGGCCCCCGCTGGCCTCTCGGCCTCGCAGCGCCGAGCCGAACTGCGGCGGAGGAAGCTGCTGATGAACTCGGAGGAGCGGATCAACCGCATAATGGGCTTCCACCGGCCCGCGGCGGGCAAGGGTGAGCCCTGTGACGGGCGGCGGCGTGAGGGCTCTCGGCCGTGGGGCTGGCGGTAACGGCCTGCGGCGGCCTCCTCCTGCCGGAGCCGCTTCCCGTGGGACGGGAGCGGCTGCTGTTTGGCCCCTCAGCGCGATCTCCTGTTTCAGCGATGCTTTAAGTGAAGTCCGAGCTTCTCTGGTTCTCGAGAGACCCGCGGGTAAAACCCAAATGTCACCAGAAATGTGCTGAGATCAGGTCACGGGCCTGTTACTGTGCACACCCAGCGAGTGGACAGGCTGGCACTTCAAGTGGTGTTTCTTAGTTGAAGGAATGATGAGCCTCCCTCACGCTTTCATTCAGTAATTGTTTGCTTCCATAGTTGTGTTTGATGTCAAAGTTTTCTTGCATTTGGATAATAATCAGTCATTATTTATTTGTGGTTGGCATGCAGAATTTTCTTGCTGATTTATAAGTAGGTTATTTGTATTTCTGTACATACTTGGAGGAGGCTGACTGTCTTGTCAGGAAAGAGGTCTCAGATTTCAGTTTACAAGGATGCCCATAAGCTATGAATTAGTCTGCTTTAATGGTGAAAAATACTCTTTAAGTGTTGATGCCCCTCACTGGTAGGACCAGACCTGTTCTGCATGCTCCTCCATTCAGTTTGTGTTCTCTGGCATCACTTCCTTCACTGTAAGATGGGGTCTTCAGGTTTAATACAATGCAAGTTAATGCTGCTTTGTCTCTGACAATGGAGAACAAGTCAAAGTACACTTCTTCTATTGCCTACTCAATTCTCACTCTAATGTTCCTTCTGTGTGACTCACTTTCTTTGAATGTTTGTCTTTTTTTTACGTTGCTCCCTGTATTTGGAACATCTTTCCTCTTGTGCATGCAATGCTGCTGCTTGAGGAAGTTCAGTGTTTTCATTTCTCTTTTGCTGACTGACAGCTTCAGCTTCCAACCTGCCTTGCACAGCTTGCTGTCTCATGTCTGTGCCATTTCTGGAGTGGTATGTGCAGGGTTCTTTGTAGGCTGGCAGAAATGAGACAGGAGTGTGCCGAGCCTAGTTGTATAAAAGCATAGTTTTGGTGAAGCTGATGAGCATTTAAGTCTGGTCCACACTGTGCTCTTCCCTTTTTGTTATCATCATCTGTGGTGTGTGTGTATAAACCTTTCCTTTGATACACAAACAGGTTGTGTATCAGCTGAGCCCATTTCTTTTTACAATAGGATTACTTGTATTCAGGTATGTCAAATGGCTTTGTGATTAATAATTAGCACTTTTATTAGTAATAAATCTGTGCTTTCACTTTGGAAGTGGAGACATCAACCCAGGACCTCAGTCCAGTATGGCTAAAGTGTTGTTCCTTGTAGCCGGTGTGCATAACTCTGTATTTTTACTTCTCTTCTTTAGATGATGAAAGTCACACAGAATCAAAACTTCAGCATGAACAAGATATATCAAACTCCCTTCCCATTCCTTCAGTTTCCAAGCGAATAGTGCTTGGTGATTCTGTCTGTAACGTGGCAGGCGCAGCTGACCATGGAGGCAGCGTGGTAGATCTCAAAGGGGATAAGGACTTCTTCAGTAAAACTCCAGAGCTTATCAGTGAGGGTACAAGTGAGCTCCGTCACCGTCACAGAGCAGAGCTGCCATCTGAAGCTGCACCGCGGCCACCTAGACGTGGATTAGACCAGTACTTATCCAGATTTGATGAAGCTCTGAAGCTGAGGAACCAGCTGATGAATGAGAAGCCAAGCCAAGAGAATGGGAATGCAGTGGAGGAGTTTGACTCTTTCCGCATTTTCAGATTAGTGGGATGTGCTCTGCTTGCCATCACAGTCAGGGCTTTTGTTTGCAAGTACTTGGTGAGTTCAGGGAAAAAAACAATCCTATTTTGTTTTGCTAGTTAACTGCAGTGACTGAGTTGGGAACTTCAGCCACTCTTCACATTTCCAACAACTGTATAAAACAGTGATTGGTAGAAGCACTGGAATAGTTACTGCAGCTTAAGTCTCCTGCAAGTTTATTTCTGTCTTTGTGAGCATGAGTCAACTGCTCTTCTAGTTTGGAGTCTATGAAAGAATTATAGAGTAAGAACAATAGTTGTCCCACGATAAGCAGATCCTACTCAATTATCAGTCTTCTGAGAAAAGTAGTTCCTCAGTATTCGGGGTGTCTGCCAGTACATCGTGCAGAGGTGTGTGGCTGGTACAGCCTTCTGCCTCCTGGATCACTGGGCTAATTTTTACACACTGCTGTACGCTTCTGCAATTTCAGGTTTTTAGGCTCTAATAAGGCAGAAGGTTATTTTTGACATGTAACTTGTCTACTTAGGTTTGTAGTATTCAAGAATACTGTTGCTATTCTACACAAATTATTTTCTACCTGCTTAGTTTTCTTTTATGACTCGGGAACCAATTTCTGTGTTTTCTTTGCTATTACTTCTGACCAAGTTAATTTTTGTATGTTCTTTTCTGTTCCTTCAGTCAATATTTGCACCATTTCTTACTCTACAACTTGCTTACATGGGACTGTCCAAGTACTTTCCAAAGGTAAGGTATTTTTTCAGAATTGGATTTAAAATGTTTTACATTAAACTTGTGCTTAGATTGTCTTGTTTTAGAACCAGTGCATGTGAAGTATTCTTCCTTTGTTTTAAACTGTAGAATTGGGAGTTACCAAATGCTGATAGTCTATACTAGTTTTTAATCTACCCAGATTTATTCCAAATCTTTTTTAACGTTGCTGTGAAAATGTATACTAGCAACTTATTTAGCTCTAGCCTAATTAAAAGCGTATGACCAGGAAAGCCACTTAGTTCTTTCATGCATTTGGGAAACTTTTATTTTGTCTTGTAGGTCATGCTTTTCTGTGGTTACTGCTTGCTTTGTCAACAGCTGTTTTGCATGTGATACATGGATGAAATTTGGGAGGGTGTTTGTTAAAAAATGAGACAGTCCTTCAGTTTTAAGAGCTCTGTGTTCCATTGCTAGTATCAGTTTGAATGGCAACTTGAAATAAGACATTTGTGTGTGAACCTTGCTGCTTAGTAGCAAGATTTGCTGTATCACCTGCTTTGTATATTTACACCAGTTTATTGTGCTGAAGCATTTATTTGGTTAATGACTTTGTCAGATCTGCAGTTCAAAGGGGGTTTGAATGATGCTCAATCCATACTTGAAAGCAAACATTTGCATTTAAAAAGGAAAAATAGATTAGCTGTAGCATATCAGAATAAATCAGTGGTTCTTGCGTAGTTAAGTATCTAATTCAAAACTAAACTTCATATTAGGCATTCTAAGCTGATGTGTCAAAATGCAAAACATTAGATTTAGCCTTAGACTTGTAGTAGCTCATCTGCTAGATCATCTTGATCTTGTTTCTGCTGTTTTAGAAATCAGCTCTTAAGTTTCAGCATATAAAGAGGTGGTTCCTTTCCACAACTTGCTTTTACTGCACTTATACTCAGATGAGCTCTATGAGCTTGTTATCCTTAACTTTTCTCTCGTGAAACCTAGAAAGATTCTTGACAGCTTTAGATCGGATTAAATCAAGATATCCAGCAAGTATCATCAAATTACCAAAATTTTCAGCCACTATCACATTTTCCTGCCTGTCAGACTTCCTGTCCTTGGGATTCGCCTCGTTAAGGACAGAAGAACAGCTTTCAAAAGGGTTTGGGGGCATTTCTGAGTTCAGAGGATGAAACTGCCAAATAGAGTCTTACTAAAATAGAAAGGAACACTTGGTTTTCAGTTCTAAGTAATTTTTCTGTGTTAGAAAAGTAACAGTATCTTTTGCCGAGTAGCCCGGTGAGATTAATCCTGTTCTGCCCGTGCAGATGCCTGATTTGCCTTCTTACACCCAAGTTGCCCTTGTCTGGGACTCTTCCCACTCATGCAGAAGCTGCTGTGCTTTACAGCCTGCTTGGAGTGCTAGCATGAAGTAGACATAATATCTGCGGTAAAGTTTATCTGCTGTTAACCGGGCTCTCACTCGGCTCCGCTGGATCCATCAAAGCTTCAGTGTGTAGCTGGGATAAGTGATGTGAATCCTGGAGCCTGTCTGGAGAGAATCAGTCCACACCTGCTGCTCTTAGCGATGAATCTGGAATGTGCCTGGTTAGGTGCGAGTGGGCACAATACCTGTGTAAAGCAGAATTGAATTATAACAGAGGAACTAACTTCATACTGTTGTGTTTTGTTTGTTTTGTTTTTTTATTTTAGTGTGAGAAGAAGGTGAAAACAACAGTACTAACTGCTGCCCTTTTACTGTCTGGAATCCCTGCAGAAGTGATTAGTCGCTCCATGGACACCTACAGCAAAATGGGAGATGTTTTCACAGACCTTTGTGTCTATTTCTTTACTTTTATCTTTTGCCATGAACTTACTTTGGTTTTTGGTTCTGAAGTACCATGATGGCTGTAGAATTCAACATGATAGATAAACTAAAGCTTTCTGGACCGTATTCCATTCATGTCTGACTGTGCAGAGAGGTTTAAACCTTCATTAAAATTCTTACCTGTTCAAATGCTTGAAAGGAGCCATTTTGGGAAAGGAAGAGCAGGTTCCCAGGCTGCCAGTTGTATTGGTTCAGTTTATTTAAATACCATGTCTGCCTGTTACAAATGTGAAGAATAGGATGCAAGTGTCAGTGGATTATTTCTTTGGTTTAGTTAATGCTGCTCTTCTCAGCCTCCTTCATAAACATTTACAAAGCTGCCTTTGTTCTTTTCAGTGAGAACAAAGACAATTCCTTTCAGCAGAACCATATGTATATATATGTCCAGTATCACTATAGCTAATAAGAACTGCTCATTTTGTGGTGTTCCCATTTTTTAAGAAAGCTTTCAATAAAAGAAATTCCTGTACTCTGTTGTTCGAATTCAGAATGTTGAACCAAGTAGCTGCTTCTGGAGAATGTTGGTGAAACATGCCACTTGGTTGTCCTAATCCTTGCCTTGCTATACATTATTTAATGTGATTGTGATTAATTTCATTTGATTATTACAATGCAAAACAGCTAAGCAAAACCACCAACAAAGTCCTGTTGCTTACAAATATCAAAAAGCAGGAAGAAACAAAATTGTTAATCTCACCTGTTTGTGAGTTTTCAGCAGCCTAGTTCTAGTGTAGCTCACACGTATGTTTTCAGTCTGATGTCTCTATTTTAACAGTTCATCTCATGAGGAGAAACTTGTATACGTTGGCAACCAACCTGCAGCATCAGGTGGTTGCTCTAGTAGACATAGAACTGCAAAGGGAAGTATTTTGTTTTTTTCCTAGCTCCTTCCCAGATTGCATAAGACAACTTTTACTATGACACTAATTTCTGCAGTTTGTCTCTGTTTATTATCAGACATTTGCATGTAAACAGGATCTTAATTGTGGAGGAGTTCTGCTCCTGCTGTGTAATGCTACAGCCCAACAGCACACAGCCTTTGGTTCAGCAGAGCTATTTATCTTAATTTTTTGGTGTGTTTTGGAAATTGGCCCAGCGAAATTGCCATAGCCATTCCTCTTTAAATCCTAAATACTCCAAGAGACAGTGAAATAAAAAAATGGTGCTTTGAGTTGGCTCCCACATGAAGATCTATGTATGAAGGGACAGTAGTGCTTTGTATTTTGTTCTGTGGATGTCCAGCCACATAGGTGAAATAATGACAAATATAGATGAATCCTGTTACTGGACACAGTAATAAAGTAGCAACTACTCTAGTTTTCAATCTCATGAATTTTGCACACTGAGAGGGAGTGTCATTCCAAGTAGCTTAAACAATGATAATCTGTGAAGATCTCTATTGAAGCTAAATTTGCTATTATTTTCAACTTGCAGTTTTCTGTTTAGAATCTGGACTTTCAGGTAATCTAGGCCAATGCTTTTTTTAACGTAGAGAAACACCTATTTCTGTTGGTATTTGCAGAAATTTTTTAGGGAGCAAAGATGTTTGATTATGCCTCTTTAAAGTAAATAGCCCTGCTTTCTGCTTAATCTTCTCTGTTAAAGCTTCCTGATTTAATTTTAGCACTGCGTTTTTAACCCCTAAGTTAAATATATGTTTGTTTGTTGCATGAAAACAAAAAGCCTATGTTTTGATTTAACCATTTTATTTTTTTTATTGATTATTTTATGGTACGTATCACATTACAGTTGTCCAGGGCTGGGCTGCAGAAGATTCTAACTTAGGTCTATTAACACAAATATTTATTTGGAAGCTTTAAATTTGTATTAGGAACTTCAGCAAATTGAAATAGCTGTCATTTAAATTAAGGTTGAGATATGTAAATGAGTTTGCTCAAAAGTTAGACTTGTTCTGACTCTATTTATATGCCCAAACGTAATACAAATAAATTGCAAAAAAACTGGCTACTACCATCTGCAAAGGCAATGTTTTTTTTAATCCTCACTGTGAATATTTTAATCCCAATGAGTGAAATGCTAAGAAAAGAGCTGCCCCACCTGCTGTGTGTTCACTCAGCTCTGCAAGGAAAGCTGGAGCGGGTTTCCTTCTCAAGCAGTGACAGAAATCTTGCTGGGAGACCTGACCTGGAACTTTTCGGCCCATAAACACTTATTTTTGTCCGACGAACTCAGAATGGGCTGGAGAAAACCTCCCTGGAGCACGGCGCCAGGAGGGGCTGGTGCTTCCCCACCTTTGGTCAAGGAATTTGTCCCTTTTATTCCGTTTTTAACTTATTCTGTTCATGTACATAATTATATTTTAACGTTTCTTGCCAAACGGATTGTTTTCTATTAAAATAAATATTTGTTACCCCCCTTCCTTGGCGCTTTGTCCTGGCTGGGGAAGGGAGTCGTGTGCGCGACAGACGCTTCGCACCGGGGATCCCGCCTGGGCAGCCCCGGCCGGTTGCGATGGGCGGGACTGCGCGCGCTGCCCGTTCCTGCCCGGTTTTTGCTGCCCCGCCCCGGCTTTGCGTCCTCCGGCCGCCAGGGGGCGCGGCAGGCGGGCGGCGGGCCGGAAGCGGGGGGCGGCAGCTTCCCGCCGCGCCTCTCGTCGTCCCGGGCGCTGAGGCGCGGAATGGCCGCCACCGTCTAGCGCAGGGCCCGAGCCGCCGCCGCCATGGGCCGGGAGTCCAGGTGAGGGCAACGGGGCCGCCGTCGGCGGCTTGGCCCGCGTCGGGGCTGGCGGCTCCCTGGGGCCGGTGCGGGTGGCTGCGTGGGGGGAACAAAGGGCGGCGGCGGGCACGCTGAGGGCGGCGGGGCCAACACGGCAGGGCCCGGGCCCGGCGCGGAGGCGAGCAGCTGCTCTGAGGTGGATCGGGGCTCCGGGCCGGGCTTCAGGGCCCGTTCCAGCCGCCCGGCCGAGGCGCTGTGAGGGGCTTTGCGCTGCCCGTTCCTCCACCGCTCGGAGGAGCCGCCGCGGGCCCGGAGCCGCTCGGGCTTTGCGCGGGGGGCCGCGGGGATCAAGCGCCTGGTTGCGGTGCGGGGCGTTGGGCCCCCCGAGCCTCTCCGGGTCCACCTGGACCTTGCTGCTTTTTTAAAATCAATAGCAATGGCATCATTAGTCGGGTAGCGTTTTTGACCTGGATTAGACGGGTTTGCTGGTTCTTTTGAAGTTTATGCAGGGTCAGGTGTCTGTTGTCCTCTCGTAGCTTGTACAAACACCTGATGAGGTACTGTAATTAACTCAGCAGTAACGGGATCGTGCACTTCCGTGTGCTTCGGGTCAAGCCTGTGCTGCCACATGATTTGGAGCCACTCACACCCATCAGGCTTTAAATCAACTCCGTAATTTACAAGTGCTGTTGTGGCGTATGTCTCTATTTCCTAATTTAACTATTGGATTTTAACACTGCAGCTGTCACAGAATAGTCCCCACATGCAGTTGTCCCTACACTGCAACAGCCTCCCTAGATCCATAACTGAGATTTATACTACGAGGGGCAGATAAGCTGAAATTTTAATAACCACCTTAGGTTCAAATTAATGATTTGGCGAAGAGCTGGGTCCCCCCATAGATATATCTAAGTTAGCTTTGAACTAGCTAGTGAATTAATTGTTGCCGACAGGACAACGCTAGAGACTCAGGCTGCAAAATCTCCTGGGAACTGAACGCCAAAGTGCTGGCACTCAAGTGAGCAGGACTCCCGTGTTTATCACAGTTCAGCCGCTTTTCTGATAAATACAAGTTTTTTCTGTTTGGGCTAAAAATAATGTAAGAAGGGGGTTTCAACTTGTATTAATTTTCTATTTGAATACCTACAAAAAGTTTTAAAAGTGAAGAAATAGGAGGGTGAGAATGAATTGTAGGTGGAGATGAATTGGGTGGGCTGCATTTGCTGGAGTTGGAAATATTCATCAGACTAGGGCTTTTGAAACCTGAAGTCATACACTCAGTTTTATTGCACACTGTAGAAGAAAATGTAAAAAAAAAAGTTTAGAAAAGGGGGTAGTATGGAGCAGATCTCATTACATTTTGTGACAGAGATGCGAAAGAAATTAGCGGTACTAACACTCACAGATGTGTTTTGCATTCGGTTTTACTGCTGGGAGGCAGTACATGGATATCATGCTGCTACTGTACTGATTCAAAATGTACATGATACCTAAATATACCAACTTGCTGAAATTAACTGTATTATTTTTAGTGCTGATACTGGTGTAATACAACCCTGGGTGGCAATGATGGAAGGAAAAGAAGGAGGTGGGGGGCCTGAGGTCTTGCCCTTGGTGCTTCTTCCTGCTTGCCAAGCCTGCTAGGAAAAACGGTCTGCGACTCCTGGGCTATGGGAGGGTGAACGAGGGAATTATTCCGATGTGGTGACTGAAAATCAGGAATTGGAGGAAGAGGACATGGTCGTAGTCGAGGTCCCTCTGTAACTTGTACACTTGTCACTTAGGCTCGGGGTTTTATGTTTCCATATATGATGTTTTGGCAGTTTTTGCATTGAGCAGAGGTATAATTTACCTAGTTTACCAGGCTAAAAATTATATATTGTATAAAAAGCAATAAAGAACAGTTTTATTTCTTTGACAAATTTTGCGATAGCTTCAAAGAATCTTGGTCTTCCTCTGTGTATAATGGAAATCTGTGGATTTCTAAAAGGGAAATTGTTCTCGGTGTTCTCATTATGTACTTGTAGTAGTACTCTAAAACAAAACTAAAAAATCTGACCAAAAAATCCCTCTGATTTTAGCATTGTTAAGAGTATACATATATTTATCAGTTTGGCAAGATGATTACGAATATATAGAAATTTAAACGGTCCAAGGAATCAGGATAAATAATTCTTTTTAGCCTGTCCACCTAAATATGACAAATGTACTTCAACTGCAAATTGTTCTCGTGCTCATGTTCATCTTGTGTTGTCAATTTACAATGCAGGCATTATCGGAAGCGCTCTGCGTCACGTGGACGCTCTGGTAGCCGTTCTAGAAGTCGTTCTCCATCTGACAAAAGAAAACGTGGAGAAGACAGACGGTCCAGAAGTCGAGATCGAGAACGTAGACGTGAGAGGTCACGCAGCAGGGACAAGAGACGGTCTCGATCGCGTGACAGAAAGCGTCAAAGGTATGAGTTATCAGTTCTAATCAGAGTAGATAAAAATGCCCGTCATCTGAATATTGATGTTCTTACACTATAATTAGTTACTTCGCTGTTTTTCACAACAGACTTCACTATGCTTAGTGTTTTTAGTTATTAAACAGTTTCTGGCTGCTGGAATTTGTAAGCTCTTAGTGGTCTTATTGTTGGATTCCTTTTACAACCTGTTCCTCAGTAGCAGCCTAAAATTATACCGTGATCACGTACTAAATAAATACAATTTTGTACTGTGGCAGACGTTCAAGAAGTAGAGAAAGGGAACGGAGCCGGGAGAGAAGAAGATCCCGGAGCCGAGAGAGGAGGCGCTCTAGAAGCAGAAGCAGAGGTAGACGGTCTCGATCCTCCAGTCCAAGCAAGAACAGAAAAACAGAAAACAGGTATTTGTGTTCTCTAGTGACAGGCAATGTCGTAGTAACAAAATTAACACTGAATTTAATTCTGAAAGTTTTGTAGTGCTGCTTTGTTATCTCAGATTCCAGTATCAATAAGTAATGTTTTGTGTTCTGGCATGTATGCCCGAATTAATAAAGTACAGATGCTCTCTAGCACAGACATTACAATGAAGTATAACTTTCTTTAAACTTGTGAATTACTGGAGAATGGTAAGTTTTAGTTACCAGGTTTGCTGAAGTTCAGTGTTCTCAGTGACACACTATTGTTTTCTTTCTCAGATGGAGCACTTTATTTCTTTGGAAATGTACTGGGCTTTTTAAAATGTGGGCAGGGTAACAATACGGGATCTGTAAATGGCATCATGGTGACATCTGTAACAGGAATTTCTAAACTGCTGAATGTACCAGTGTTTGTACCTGAGCTCAATGTTTCATCCATTCTTTGCAGAAAAAGTGTTCTAAAGAATGTAAGCCAATAAAGTTTGGAATCTGCTTTTTCAAATTATATTTGTGCGGAAAAATAAAGTATATAGTGTTAACACTTCAGAGAAGCTCAGGAAGTCTGCTTTGGTAAAGCCACTACCTGTTTCTCTGCAGTTGGTTGAATTCTGTGGGTGTGCTTAGTGCTGCAACAGTTTGGATTTGACAAGTGCCAGTCTTATGGGCTTACATTTGAATAGATGTCTAGTAAGTAGGTTTACTAAAGAGCTTGATCTCCTTTAGATGTTGACTTCAGAAACATGTGAAAACTGAATATAGGTCATGTTCTTTTCAAGGTATTTTAATGGAATCTTCAGATATAATTAAAACCAGCATATAATAATGCTGTATTGTCAAATGAGTCGTAACAGCAGTACAAAGAATAAACAGGTTGATGACAATCTAGAAATTGTAACAAGCTGGAAGCACAAAGTCCTTTGAAACAGGTGTATGGTTTGTATTAGAATAACCCAATGAAAAAGGCTCAATGAGATTTAATTGGCTTGGTTTGGATGCCTTTTTTTTTTTTAATTGGAAGCAAGTCAGGATGATAAAATCTGTGATAAATGCATTTTGTTTTAAATGCAAGTCTGCATGTTACATTGGGTTACCTGAGTAGCTTTTCCTAACTGCTGTCTTCAAGGAGGTGTAAAATAAACTGCAGAACCACTGGAGTATCAATCCTGTGTTCTGGAAATAAGGTCTGCAACTTTCCCCTGTAAAGAAACCAGAAAAACAGAATCCAAGCATGTAAATCGGTGGCTTGCAATAGATACTACATTTCTGGTAGTCAAAGGGAATATTTCCATGAGATGGAAAGGTCTCTGGGAGGCAGTGAGCTTTGTAAGGTGTTAAAAAACATGAACCTGTACAGGCTGTTCATAGTTCTGTTTCTGTCCAGCACATGTGTATCCTCCCCCTGAGAAACCAGTAGTGTTCTCAGAAATCTTTGATCTTACTTTTTAGATCAAGATCTAAAGAAAGGACAGATGGTGTGGAAGTTTCCAAAGAAAAGAAAAAAGACAAAGATGACAAAGAAGAAGAGAAAGATAAAGATGCTACCACAAATACCGTGGCCACTGAGGTAGACACTTTTAACACTGATAAATTTAAATGAGAGAATTTAAACTGGGAATTAAGTTAGTTGTAGATAACTGCATTGACAAAATAAAACCTGTTCTTAGAGCTGGGCAAATTCCCCCCTGAGAGAGTATTCTCTTCAGTAATGAAGAATAAATCTATCTTGAAAATGTGATACTTCATGCTAGTATTTTTCGCTTGTTTTGTGATAAGTTTGTGGATGTCCAGTCTTATACAGCATATTCACACAACGGTTCTATTTGCCTAAAGCCACTGTCCATTATTTTTCACTATTTGGTTGTTTTTTATCGTAGAATTTTGATCAGAATAAACTAGAAGAAGAAATGAGAAAACGGAAAGAAAGAGTGGAGAAATGGAGGGAAGAACAACGCAAGAAGGCTATGGAAAACATAGGAGAACTGAAAAAAGAGATTGAAGAGATGAAGCAGGGGAAAAAATGGAGTTTAGAAGATGATGATGGTATTTAACTTTTTATATATAACAATTAAAATACTTTTGTTCCTGATGACGTTTTTATTACCCTATCTTTAAAGCATTTAATTACTTTTCAGAATGTGAACTATAAAATAATGAAACCTAAATCTGGTCATGGCTTCAAATGAGATACAATTGAGATTAACAGACTGGAGAGATTTGTATGAGGAAAAATGTTATAGTAATGAGGCTGGACTATAATTATTTGAGTAGACCAATAATTTAACACACATGAGCACTTTTCTCTTTCCCTGTCTGTTTTATTCCCATCTTTCTTGCTTATATTAGATGACGAAGAGGAAACTGCAGAAGGAGAAAAAGAAGGCAATGAGGTTGAAGATGAAGAGTTAGATCCTTTGGATGCTTATATGGAAGAAGTAAAAGAAGAGGTCAAGAAGTTCAATATAAAAAGTGTGAAAGGTGGAGAAAAGGTAAAATAACTTACTAAGATGTCTTATCTTTGTCTTTTAAAAATAGCTTTATGTTTTAATATCAAAATGGCTTTTTAAAAGGGCAAAAAATCAAGAAATAAGTTAGTTGCACTTAATGCCTGTTTGCCTTAACTTTAATTTCCTGATGTTTTTATCAAGCATTATTCTGATAAAATTTCACTGAAGTAAGTGAAAGAAAAAAAAACCAAAACAAACCCACAAACAACCCCCCTCCCCAAGCAAACAAACCAAAGAGCATAATGCATTCAGATATATTTTATACAGTTTGTTTGGTTTTGTTGTTTGTTTTGGTTTGTTTTTTTAATATGGTAATGCTATAACGTTTCTTAACTGTTTTTGTAGAAATCTGGACCAACTGTTACCAAAGTAGTAACTGTGGTGACAACCAAAAAGGCAGCTGCAGAGTCAAAGAAGAAAGGGGAGCTCATGGAGAATGACCAAGATGCAATGGAGGTAATGAAAGTGTCTTGTATTTCTAGTATGAAAAAGCAATGTGCTTCTTAAACAGGCAGGAGAAAGTGGGCAGTCCTGGGATTTTTCCGTCTCCTAGGAGATAAACATTTAGTGATTCAATTTGCAGAACTGTGGTCACAAGATTTTTGATCTTACACAGTTTTTTGTTACTTGTACTGTTTTTTTCAGAAATTACCATTAAAGCTTTATTGTTCAGAGGTGAGGTTAGACAGATGAGAACTGAATGGATGCGTCAGGTTGTCTGGCTTTGGAATCGTTCTTAGTATGGCTGGGCTGGTGTATGTCGCATGTGTGTGTTCAGGTCACCTTACTGAAACTGGGCAGGCAGTCCTGGTGACCCCGTGTGCAAATGTCCCATGAGATAGTATAGAGTGTTCATGTTTGCAGCTGTGTGTTCAGTTGCGTATATCTAATCTGAAAAAAATGAGGTCTTTGTGTTATATTTCTGCTGAATTTCCTTTTAGCTTTAAATATATTAATTTCTGAAACACCTGTAAGTTACGGATCTCACAACACTTCATAAATCAAAATGAGACATCTCTTTTAGCACAAATGAGAGGTGGATGTTCTCATTTTACAGTTTAGGAAACAGTAGAAAGGAGTTTGATTCTGCCTAGAGCTACAAAATGCTATGCCAAGTCATGTGTTCTAGTAGACAGCACCCTAAACCAAATTTACAAGCATTTTCTTTTACACTGACTGTAAATAAAAAAGAAATAGATGAAAAAGCAATGGAGATTCTTTATAGACCAGGAGTGGGTTTTCAGTATCTCGTCTAATAGGGTGAGGAATAACTGTTGCTTCTGAATAAAGTTCCTCTATAAATGAAAAAACGGAGCCTCTCAGAATGCCATTCATGCTAATTTACACACAAATTATAATCTACACAGTATTCCTCGGAAGAGGAGGAGGTTGATCTTCAGACTGCCCTGACTGGCTATCAGACCAAGCAGAGAAAGCTGCTGGAACCAGTGGATCATGGAAAGATAGAATATGAACCTTTCAGGAAAAACTTCTATGTTGAAGTACCAGAACTAGCTAAAATGACTCAAGAAGGTAAGGACAAATAGAACCAGAACACCTTGGGTATCACTGAAGAGAAGAGTGATGGATTTTGATGTGGAAAGAAACAGCAAATTATTTTGCAATATAAAGAGCATTTGGAGCAGCTTAGTATAGAAAAACACTGAATCAGCTGAATCAGTATTACTGATAACTTCATATAATCATCTGTGAGGCTTTGATTGAAAAATTTAACCGAGTCCTTTCTACCTGCTTCCTGTATTTACATGTAACAAGCTAAAAGCTGTTTTTCTGGTGGTGATAAAATTAGCATTTCATGTTCAGGGACAGATCAAGATTATTTTGATCAAAGTAGTAGAGAAATGTCAAGTTTGACTCTATTGTAATGCAAACTCTGTTTCAGAGGTGAATGTATACAGGCTGGAGATGGAGGGAATTACAGTCAAGGGAAAAGGCTGCCCCAAACCAATAAAAACCTGGGTGCAGTGTGGTATTTCCATGAAGATTCTCACTGCCCTCAAAAAGTAAGCAAGCACTTTATGAACTATTTAGCTCACTGTGTTCTATCATATGTTTACGAGGAAAACCTTTTTCTTTGTTGCATATTGCAGCATGCCTATGTTTGTAGATGTTCTACATAGTCATCAGAGTGCTTATCACTATTGAACTGTTGTTATGAACTATTCCTTCTGCCGTTTGTAGCATGATTTTGCTGCTCATTTTTAAACTGTATTTTTTGAATGGCACTGATATATGTATGTAAGTATGAATGTATGAATATGGAATTTATTTTCAGCATGACTTTGTGATTCACATCTGTCAAACCCTATTTTGTTGTTAAAATATCTTTTTTCCCTCTCTTTAAGACATGGCTATGAAAAGCCCACTCCCATTCAAGCCCAGGCTATCCCAGCCATTATGAATGGACGTGACTTGATTGGCATTGCTAAAACAGGAAGCGGAAAAACTATTGCATTTCTGTTGCCCATGTTCAGACACATTATGGATCAGAGAGCACTAGAAGAAGGAGAAGGTCCCATAGGTACAAGGCTTTTATTTTCAAAATTGCTATGTAAATTAATAAAAGCTCACACACTTTAGAAGGATCTTCCGTTCTTTTCTTGGTTATAGGGAGGAATGTTTACTTATTAATGTTCATTAATGAGNAATTGCTTTAAACATCATTACAAAGGATCAATTTTTTGTTGTATGAACAACAACCTATCTCCCATTACAACANGACATGGCTATGAAAAGCCCACTCCCATTCAAGCCCAGGCTATCCCAGCCATTATGAATGGACGTGACTTGATTGGCATTGCTAAAACAGGAAGCGGAAAAACTATTGCATTTCTGTTGCCCATGTTCAGACACATTATGGATCAGAGAGCACTAGAAGAAGGAGAAGGTCCCATAGGTACAAGGCTTTTATTTTCAAAATTGCTATGTAAATTAATAAAAAGTCACACACTTTAAAAGATCTTCAGTTGTTCTCTTGGTTATAGGGAGGAATGTTTACTTATTAATGTCCATTAATGAGTGGCTAGTTCTAATTTAGTTAATGATCACCATGCTGTTCAGTGTTGTTTGTGGTGACAGTGCTGTCTGATGTTGTTTCAAGAGCACTTGCTTGTCCATATATCTAGGAGACCTTACTCCTTTGACTTTGAAACTTTGACCAGAGTTGTACCCCATTCTCATACTGTCTTCAGTCTCTTTTTCTTAAAATTACAGTTTTAAAAGTACATATATAAGTGAATTGCTTTAAACATCATTACAAAGGATCAATTTTTTGTTGTATGAACAACAACCTATCTCCCATTACAACATGTGATGAAAATGCTGTGCTTTTCAGCTGTCATCATGACACCTACTCGCGAGTTGGCTTTGCAGATTACCAAGGAGTGTAAGAAATTCTCAAAGACACTTGGGCTTCGAGTTGTCTGTGTTTATGGAGGAACAGGAATCAGTGAACAGGTAAGCAGAAGACATACCTTACTCGTCAAATAACTCTTGAACTTTGTTGGTTAGTGTTACTTTTGCAGTGAATTTAGTTCCTTTCTCTTTCCCATAAATTCAGTGCATTTGCAGCCTTCATTATGGATTTTCTCTGTATGAATGGTAGTAATGCAAAAGCCTAAGTGTTAGCACGTAATTTAGCCTTAAACATACTGATCTCCTTGAAAATTCTCAAGTGTGGTCCTTACAAGTTTGTTTCTTTTTACATATGTACTGAGCATGGCAGCAGTTAAACTACTCGTGGGATGTGATTGTTTGAAAGTTGTCAAACCGTATTTTTATGAGTTCCTCTCAAGATGACAAAAGCCAGAAAATGTTAACTTTGGTTTATTGCATTATCAAATATTGCATGTTAGACAAATTTTGAGATTAATTTCAAGGTTCATCCTGCTGCCTCCCATTTATGGAAACAATAGGATTTTGAATTTCTGTGACCATCTGTGATGGAGCATGATTTATTTGGTATCAGTTGTCCCTGATACGACGTGACATTTTTTTATAGGCCCTTAAGTGTATAGATGTCATATCCCCATTATAACTGCTTCAGCTGGTAGTAACTTTGGTTGTCAGAGGTTACTCTTTTGGAAAGTAAAGTTTTCCAAACACTTAAGGCAGTTGCCAAGTGAAAGCTTTATATAAACAATTCACAGTAGTAGTACAGCTGTATTACGGTGTATGTTGTTTTCTTTTTCGCAAAGTGATAAATGTTTAAAAAAAAAAAAAAAAGAAACAAAGCAAAACCCCCACTCTAATAGTTTGTTTACTGTGTTTTAAAATCAGATAGCTGAACTCAAAAGAGGTGCTGAAATTATTGTTTGCACACCTGGACGTATGATTGACATGTTAGCAGCTAACAATGGTGAGTAGAAAACCTTTTCCTATGGAGATTTTTTTTTTATTTGTTGTGTAATTCTAACAAATTCAGACGATCATGTGTTTTGATAAATGGTCTTATGAAATTCTCTTATATCTCTTCAGGCTGCACTATCTAGCTATTGAGAATATATAGCACTAATAATAGGTTTAATCATATATTGGTTTGACTTTTTTGGGGAGGACAGGAAATACTACATACTTGAAGAGTTTCTGTGAATGTTTATCACTGTTAAAATGTGCTGGCCCAAATTTTTTCACTTCAAGTCATTTAGATAAAGGTTATTTAACAGTTGCTTATTTTGTCTGCCCATTGATCCTTTATTATTGTTAGTGTAGCTCAGCAGTTACCCACTTTTACTTAAGAGCGTCTGACTCTGCCTTCATCTGTTGGTTTTAAAAACCAGACAGACAAAGAAGCCCTCCCTAAATAACTGTTCAAAAGTGAAAGAACTGACCTTACATCAAATACTTAGATTGATTACACTGAGCCACTGCAGCTTTAAGAGGTTTTGTCCTAGTGTAACCATTGCATGCTTATTAGATAAAGTTTTATTATTAAATTATTCCACGTCAAAACCTCTACTAAACTGTTGACATTATTTAACTTCTGTGGAAAAAGTACCTTCAAGACATATAGAACTGGGCTTCCAAGACTTAAATCGTCAAAGGTAGGTACATTAATGCTGTTCCCAAGTAATTTTACAAAGTTATTATTTGGGGATGAAAGTGTAAAGATGTTAAATAGATATGTAGATTTTAAGAAATATTTATTTTGTTCCTTAAGTATGAACTCCATATCTTAAAAAAATGCAGCGCTGAATCTCTAAAAATAATTTGAGTATTCAGGTACAATTTGCTGAGGCTGAAAGGACCCAATTCTACTGTAGTTTGATAGGCACAAGTCTGAGTGATAGTTGTAGAAAATGTGAAAAATCTGTTCCATTCTGGGAGCATTTGACAGTGTCACTCCAGAGTTGTTTGGAACTGAATGTGTTCACATTTCTGTCGTTTGAGAATATGTTTCTAAAATCCTCAAGTTAGATCCTTCTTGTGAAAGAGAATCTCTTAGCTAGTTGTTTGGGAAGGCTAATTATCTAATTATCCTAATTAGCTAATTATCCTGTCCATCATAATTTTGAAATGTTCACAGATATACAACTTGCTTATTTTGTTTCCAGCTGTCCCAGAGTTTGGGGTGGTTCTTAATGTTAAACTTAGTCGTGTTAGTGGGTAGGTTTTAATCTTTATATATTAATTTTGAAAAGACTGCTTACTCTGTTTTATGCATATTATTAGCAGTTAACTAGAATTAGTATGATTATTTTCAAGTAGCTATTTCTAACTCCAAGGAAGCGTTACGTATTATATTTATGAAAGGAATTTTTCTGAGGCTGCAACAGTTAGCACTGGACTTTGCCTTCCACACATGCGCTGTAATCTCTAATATGTTTTTTTCTAGGTGGCGCTGTCAGATAATGGCTGATGTGGCTCCTTGCTTCATCTCAGTCTTAGTTTTATGATGTGTTTTGGCGAGGGCAGTTTTCTGAATTTTACAGGTTCTTCTGGCCCTATGATGGTATGCAAGAGAAGAGTTTAACAAAATAAAGGGCCTTGTGCATACTTACACATTTCCCAGAATGTATATGTGATTAAAATGAGAACATTAAAATTCACATTTAGTGAATTCTTAAAAAATTAATTAATGTATTTGTTAGAAGATAGTGAGACTATATAACATTTTAAAAAAATTATTCCTGAGGGAAACTAGATTTCCATTCGATTTTGTTTCCCATGTGTTTTTTCCTCTCCTTTCACAGGTCGGGTGACAAATCTCCGTAGAGTCACGTATGTTGTACTTGATGAAGCAGACAGAATGTTTGACATGGGTTTTGAGCCTCAGGTAATTAATGACATGAGTGATAGTGCCACAAGTTGTTATTTTCCACTTGAAGGATTTCACAATGCTATGTTATTATTACACTGCCAATGAGTGTTCAAAAAGATGTGCTACATATGGACAGCAGTTTAAACTGACTCTTTAATTTTTCTGTTATCCTCATGTGCTTTGTTTTCAATAAATTCTTAGATTTTTAAATTGTTCTCCAATATACTTTTTTAAAAAAAAAAAATTTTTTACACACTTGTTTTGGATTCTTGTGAACATGTTGTAGCCCTATGTAATCCCTTGATGCAGGTGTCATGGTAGTAGTTGTATTCTGCTTGTAAAGTCTTTGACGTATCCTGGCAATGTTGTGCAGGAGACAGGAACAAAATGTTGGTGACAAATTACTTGCTGGCTTTGGACATCTAGGGCTCGTTCAGTTGTCATCAGGCTGTATTGTCCTCCCAAACTAGGAAAATTCCTGTATTTCATCTCTTGAGCCGTAGGGTTTCTGCTGCATGTCTCAAAATCTCTGCTGGGCTATGGTTGGGTTGTATATTGCCACTCAGATTCCTTTCAAATCCAGCACGTTTTGCCTGTCTTCCAATGCCAGGACATGCATCCCAAGAGGAAATCTGTAAAGAAATGCTTTGTGGTCTGTGTCTTGCAGATCCCACTGAACTTTAAAGATGACAGCTCTGGGTGTGTATGAAGTTCAATTACAACACTTGGGTATTAACAAGGAATGTTCTCTTCAACCAGGTTATGCGCATTGTAGACAACGTCAGGCCTGATCGTCAGACTGTCATGTTCTCTGCTACTTTTCCCAGAGCTATGGAGGCGTTAGCTCGGAGGATCCTGAGTAAACCTATAGAAGTGCAGGTGGGAGGCAGAAGTGTTGTCTGTTCTGATGTGGAGCAACATGTCGTGAGTATTGCATGTCTGCCTCGCTTACCTTCTCATTTGCTTGCAAAAGATTAATTCCAGCAATATTGAATGTAAACCAATATACCCACAGAGAATTTATTTTTAGTTTAGTGACTGTATTAAACATGAACTCAAAATAAACTGACACCCTAATCTGCAGATGCAATGCAATCACCTTTTTTTTAAAAAAAAACCTTGGTTTTATACCATTAAGCTGAACAGCAGTTTTGCCACTAGCTGTGGAAACAGCCTGAAAAAGTCATCTCATGTTCCTGATTTTTATTTTTATACACCCTGAACATGTTTAATGACTTAAGATACATTTCATACCTTTTCTACTTTGCTTTTTTATGTCTTTTTCCAGGTTATCTTAGAAGAGGAGCAGAAGTTTTTGAAGTTACTGGAGCTATTGGGACACTACCAGGAGAAAGGATCAGTTATCATATTTGTAGATAAGCAAGAACACGCAGATGGGTTGTTGAAAGATTTAATGAGAGCCTCTTATCCTTGCCTGTCTCTTCATGGAGGTAATCTGCAACCTTAAGGATTCATATTAACAACTTCAAATTAGAATATTTGTATTTGGTAGTCACAAAGGGAGGTTACTTAGTTCCTCTATAGTACCAATTATTATTTCATCCTAAGCAGGTTTTGCTTTATAATTGGGAAATATATTTGTCTCTTAATTTGAAATAGACATGATAGTTTTTCATCATTACTCTTTATTGTTCCCTGTGAGATGTCACCAGATGCCAAATCTTGTCTCTGTACAACAGGATTGTGACTGAGAGTTAACACCTCTCAGGGAATATCGCTGCCTACACTATGGTAGTGACTGCTATTGGGGGATTATTATATATATGATATTTTTATTTGAGATTCTGCAATAATCGCAGCTGTTGTTCCACTTTTCTGCCATTAAATAGTAATATAACAGAAGTAGTTTAATAGCAAGAGAAAGAAATCTCTTTAAAATATTGTATGTCCCAGGTATTTTAAAACTTTCCATATATGATACTCCTAAAAATACTGTAACCAATAAGTGCAAAACCACTGTTCATTTAGTGCAGCAATAGAAGAGAGAAAAATAGTCTGATTTTCCTGAGATTTCTGTTGCCTTTAGAGAACAGACAAAGCCTCCAGATGAGGTCTCAATTGAATATAACAAGTCAAATAGAAAATCACAATAAATAAGTTTTTGAGGATCTTGGTATGGGAAAACATCTTATTGTAGAGGAAAAAAAATAAAGATTTTTGTTATTCTGAATAATAGACTAAGAGATTTATTATTCTGGCTAATGTATTTTGCCTGTAGAAGTGTGAATGTATTGAAACTTTATTTGCTTAGGCTTTCAGTTGTTTGAAGTTGGAGAGCGTTTTGAGCTGTGTACAGATTCTTTTGGCTCAAAGAGCAAAGCTTTATAATTAACTTTTCTCTGGTTTCTTGCAGGTATTGATCAGTATGACAGGGACAGCATAATTAATGATTTCAAGAATGGAATTTGCAAACTTCTAGTGGCCACATCTGTAGCAGCAAGGGGCTTGGATGTAAAACAATTGGTGCTGGTGGTCAATTATAGCTGTCCGAACCATTACGAAGATTATGTGCACCGAGCAGGCCGAACTGGACGAGCTGGCAATAAAGTATGTATAACCAGTTGCCTGTTTCAGTTATTACTTAAATTTTTCCATTATTTATTGCTTGATCAAGGTGTTCTGCAGGGACAGCTACCGAGGGGCTAACTTACATTATTGGTGGGAAGAGGGTTTTCTTTTTGAGTGCATCTAAGGTTTTTGAGTGATGATGTGTGAAATATATTCTCATTTTTAGCACTGTGGAAGTTGGAACTTGCATGTTCTTCTGATGTATTAATGTTCTTCTAAATCCCATTTGTGGCTGAAAGTCTGGGTGTTTTTCACTGGTGGAAATATGCCAAACTAAATTTATAAGACTTTATTTTCTAAGCTTTTAACAATGACAAGATCGAAAAGAAAGACTTCAGCTCCTACTGTCTGTGGTTGATGACTTCTGTATCTGCTTCCTGGGAAATCACATTATTCATTCTACATTCTTGCTAAACAAAGTTTATTCATGAGTATCATAGATACTTTTATTGACCAGAACAACAACATCTGTGCAAGGGTGCTTCAAAAAATTTAGAGATAAAGTATCTTTAGAGATTTTTCTTTATTATCTTTTAAATTAATTTTGACCAGGGGTATGCATACACATTCATTACTGAGGATCAGGCACGGTATGCTGGTGATATCATTAAGGCTTTGGAATTGTCTGGGAATCCAATTCCTGCTGATTTGGAGAAGCTCTGGGCTGACTTCAAAGACCAACAGAAGGCTGTAAGTAATTCTTCCTTCTGTAGTGGGCTTTGGTCTGGGTTTAATGCGTATGCACGTTGGGTCCGGTTGTACAGAATATACACGAGTCATCTTGCTGACTTCATTGAGAACACACACGAATGCTTAGGTAAGTGTGTAAGTGTTTTCAGGACTGGGATCATTTACAGGGTTTTTCTTGAGAATTTAATTCTTGTCAACTGGTATGTGACAGAGGAGCACCTACTGTATAAAGGGCACTTTGGCTTTTACCAAAACTCACATAAAATAAAGTTCTTTCACAGAATTTGTATTATTGTTTCTAGAGCTCTCCCCATCAGACGATCTTGCTCATGCTGAGAAGAGCGACTTTGGAGTTTTTCCTGGAGGGTTTTATTTACTTACTTTGAAAAGCATTTAAAATGTGTATTTACAGAAAATCCCAATAATGTATTGTTTCTGTCTGCTGAATTAACGTAGCTGTCTATTACACTTCATTGTAAAATAGAGTTTTTAAAATTTGAAGAGCTCTCTAAATGTGCTAGGATTTATTTTTAAAATAAATAACCTCAAAATTATTTGTATAATTTTACAGCTTTTTTATGACTTGGAATCAGGGTTTTAAACTTATAAGTATGAAAATATATTATTTTGTTTTCAGGAGGGAAAATTGATTAAGAAAAGCAGTGGATTCTCTGGCAAAGGTTTTAAATTTGATGAAACAGAACAGGCGTTGGCTAATGAAAGAAAGAAACTACAAAAAGCAGCTCTTGGCTTGCAAGATTCAGATGATGAAGATACAGCTGTCGATGTAAGTACCTGAAAATCAGATTTAAGTTGTTTAAGGATTTCCAATATATTTTGGTTTTTTTCCCCAGTAGGTTATGTAACACCTTGTGGAATGCATAGATTTTTGTTACTCTATGTCCTACACTACTGACTTCATTAACTTCCATGAGTAAGATCTGTATGTATTCTTTGATATAAAAGAGATACAGCTATGAAGGTCAAGATATATGGGAATCTTCAAAGTCTCTTTCTGACATACTGGTATTTTATACTTAAAATATGTAGCTGTGTAAATATCAGAGAAATTATTTGCTTTGTAATATTAATCTTGCATAAATGAAATAGAATGATTGCCCTCAATTACATGTTTTTACTTGCAGTGTTTTAAAGAAATTCGTGTTAGCCTTTTCTATGTATAAATCCTTATTAGATTACTTTCTTAATGTTTTTTAGACTCCTGATCATGACATTGGAAGTAAACACTATGTTCAGACTTTTTCCTGATTATTAGATCATGTGTTCCTTTTGTTAGTTGTAGTTCTGTGTAGGCTTCTACCATTTATACAAGATTTACTTCTTTAAAGCCATGTAAACTAAATGCAGCTTAGTGTTTTCTTTAGGATGATAAGATTATGTAATGGTCAATGCAGTGATCTTATAACTGTTATTTTCTTCAGATTGATGAACAAATTGAAAGCATGTTCAATTCAAAGAAAAGAGTGAAAGATATGGGAACACCAGGAACATCAAATGCTCCTGCACCATCAGCTGGGAACGCAGAAAAACTAGAAATTGCCAAGAGGTTGGCTTTGAGAATCAATGCCCAGAAGAATCTTGGAGCAGAGGCACAAGTATTGGTCCCCTTCCACTTCAAGGTCAGGCTCTTTAGAGAGCAATTTCTTTTTTTCTTTTAATAAATCTTGTGCAATTACTTTTTCGGCACTTGACATTTTATTTAGTGTTTCTGCACACTACAAACATACTGCATTATTTAGCTAATTTGTGCTGGTTAACTCAGTTATAAGTTGTAGGATTTGTAATTGAGCTAATATGATAATAAGATTTAATAGAGAACTGGAAATTCTTTGTCTGCCCTGGCAAAGAGTTAGTTCATTACTTATAAAACCACTTAATTATGTTTTGTCAGCTTTAGCAGAGTTGCAGAACATCTTTCTCTGCTGAAGCATGTAACACACAATCCGTTTAGATTTAGGTTACTGCAGTCTGGAATGTCCAAAGGTATTTTCAGATGAAGATACAAAAGACCAGTAAGATCTTTTCTATGCAAGTGTGAGAGGAGTAACTGAGAGGAAGGAAAGAAGGAAGAAAGATATTTGGAAGATGTATTTGTTATGTGGACAATTACATTACATAGAAAGCTTTAATGAAAGCTTTGGTTTATACCGGACTTCTTTTGGCTACCTTGTTTTCAACATGGACCTGCTTTCTTCCAGGATGTGATGCAGCAGGCTACAAATGCCATCCTGAGAGGAGGCACAATTCAAGCTCCTACTGTATCTGCCAAGACTATTGCAGAGCAACTGGCTGAAAAAATCAATGCTAAGCTCAACTACGTACCCATAGAGAAGCAGGAGGAAGAGAAGCAGGATGGAGGACAAAACGAATCCTTCAAGAGATACGAAGAAGAATTAGAGATCAATGACTTCCCACAGGCAAGTAACTATTTTGCTCTAATCAAGTGTAAATGACTGTTATTTAACAAAGGCTATCTTCGTAGCTTAGGTTACACCAATAAAATATTTTGTCTCTGTTTCTTATACCTAACTGAAATTACCATGTTATTTGTGATTGCTTCTCAGCTTAGATACACAATGCTTTGGACATATTCCAGAGAATATTAGAAAAACAAGCATTCCTTATCATAGAAAATTTTGTTCACCCTCTGCCACTGACTTCTCTCTTATCTAAATCTCTGACACTGTCTGGCATTTTATTTCAAAGGCCATACTACTGTGACTGATACTGCTTTTTTTATTACCTGAGTATTTTTGCCATTCAGAATATTGCTGCTCTAGTTTACCTCATCTGTTATTTTGAGGATTTATATTCCGCTGTATCAAGCACAAAGTCCTTGTATTTATCTTTGAGGTTCCGTCCAGGTTTGCCTTATTTTATCAAGTTGTTATTAGTTTATTATCCTTCCCTCTCCAAAGTCCTCCTAATTCTTATGCTGAGCAGTTTCTCATCCATAGAACTTGTTCTAGATTTTATAATTTTGCTGAGGATCCTTCTAACCCTTTAAGGATATGCTTGCTGGGTGCAAAACATTACCAGCTCCTAAAAGCTAGTCAGATAACTGTTCCGTTTTCTGCATACGTGTGTCTGCAAATAAATTGTAAATTCAATGTCTAATGGGATGCACTTATTAAAATGAAATATTTTTGAGGATATTGTAGAGATTTGGAACATTTTTTTCTGAAAAACACCTGGCAGTGTTTATTCCTTAAACTTTATTTATGGAGATTTTAAGGTTTACTTGTTTTTGTCTTTAACCAATGAACTGTGTAGAAATAAACAGCCTTTATTTTGTTAAAGGGAAATACTTGCAGCCATTAACAGTATATGTTTGCTTTTGAAGTCTATTCCTGTACAAAAATAAATTACTAAATTGCCAAATAAATTACTTGAATGCTGCTGCAGAAAATGGTAAGAAAAAGTTACAAGTTTTAAACTTTCAGTGTAACAAAATGGAAGGTTTTTAGAGTAGTAGTTCTATGCATCCATGCTCTTTTCTCCTTTTTCCGTAACTTTATCTTGCTGACACAAGAGGCAGATATTTTTAAATATACTTGCATTAAAATAACTATCTAGAATTTCAATCTACATTTTTAAAGTAGAATGCTGTGACCGATTTTCACAGTGCAGTGTTCTTGTTGTCTCAAATGTCACGTAACCTTTGGCTTGCTGTTTTGTGTGATCCCTTTCTCTTGCTGATCCTCCCACATCCTTTTCCTTGCAGACCGCCAGATGGAAAGTTACCTCCAAAGAAGCGCTACAGAGAATCAGTGAATATTCTGAAGCTGCTATTACAATCAGAGGAACTTATTTCCCTCCAGGCAAAGAACCCAAGGAAGGAGAACGAAAGATTTATTTGGCTATAGAAAGTACGTATTCTTGTTATAAATGTCTCAATTAAGGATACAACCCTGCTTTTGTAGTGAGATATGGAATCTCTATAGTCAGAGTGTCTGGATGCTCAGTTAGACCCACTGTAGTTACTTTGCAAATTAATATAATTACTAAAGACACAATTGTTTATCTTAATACACTTTGCCATATGAGCCATGGGGGTCACAGAGATGCCTCTCCTGAGAAGACTGACTCACCACAGCAAATATGTATGGAAGCAGTTTGGAGAAGATGGAAAGAGGAAAAAAATATCAGAATAAGCACAAAGATGTCTGTGTCAGTGTGAAATAAGGAAGAAAATGGAATTGTGTAGGTTTTGGCTGGCAGCAGAAATGGCATCAACTACTAGAACAAAGACTTTGCATATCTCAGGATGGTTGAGCAGAGGTTTTTCTCAAAGAAACCTCAAGTCCTAGGTGTTACTGAATAGTGTTATTTATGACTGTTTTATGTATTTTCCTTGTAAGAGGAGACAGTCTGGCTGTGGCAGTCTATACAATACTAGAGTGTTCTTCAGCAAATAGTTGAGGATATTCAGCAAGTTTATAGCTTTTCTGAAAATAGCTTCACAGACAAAAAGTGCTTATTCTGTAGGCTTCACATACAGAAAGTGTTAAAGACAGTAATACTTGTTTTGTCTTCAGGTGCCAATGAACTGGCTGTACAGAAAGCAAAGGCAGAAATCACACGACTTATAAAAGAGGAGCTCATCAGATTGGTGAGTGAGATATCCAGAATGCGGAGGGGAAGGTGGCTTAATCTATGCTTTAGGAGATCAATTTCTGCAAATGTTGACATTTTTTATTAATATTGGGGACTGGGACCTATACATCTCAAAACCATTGTGTCATTGAACAGCCTAGAAAATAGATTGCTGTGTTTGATCAGCCAGACATAGGGCTGTTATCAGCCAGCAGGTGGAGGTAACACATTAACAGAGCTCTTTGACTGGAGACCCCTTCAAGAGTTACCTCCCAATACATTTCCTAATCTCAGCACCATCAGGCACAGGGGAGGAGAGTTATTCCCCTCATTTTAGTACTTTAGTACTTTATATGTGCTGAGAGATTTGTTTTGCCATAACTTTACCCAGCTAATAATCTGCTGTGTTCAACATACTCTGTTTGCAAATAAGATATTGTCGTGAGAAATAGTATTTTGAGTTCTCTAGTAGAAGAAACTTCAGCTTTTGCTAGAATAACGTTCAGTGATGCTGCATTAGACTGGACAGTGTCTTCGGCTTTTTCTCTTCAGCAGCCTTTCAAATCAGCAGCCAATTCCAGTGGTCCTGTTGAACCATTATTGATAGTTTTCTTTCTTTTTCAAAGTTGTTGACCTCCCCATAAAAATGTTTTCCAAAGGAAGGAGGTTGCCAAGGAACTGCTTATTTACATGTAATGTGGAATCATTGTCAGTGGGATTTTATTGCCATTGATTTATCCATTTTCACTTTTAACTGTGATTATTCTCTCCTTTATTTGCAGCAAAATTCATACCAACCAACCAACAAAGGAAGATACAAAGTTCTATGAGTATTTGGAGTTTTCTGTCTGCCAGCGGCTGGTGCGTGAAACTTTGTGGCTTCTATTGTTTTTGCTGTTTACACTGCTTATTGTAAATTAAGATTTTTTTTTTTGTCTTGCGGACATTTTTTAACAGAAAATTGATACTTGCTGAAACGTCTTCATTCTCTCCACTAAAGTTATCAGTCTTAAAGCAGACCAGTTTTGGCGGAGCATGATTTAATTTAAAAGTGCGGTTTATATACTTTTCACCATAAAGAATATAAAATAAAACTGATTTTACTTTTCCTGACAGACTATACTGTTAAGTAAATTAAACAATGTTGGGATTTGTGTTGGAAATTGTTAGAATGTACCTGGTTGGTTCATGCCATATCAATTTCTACTGGAAAGATGTTAAACCACCAAAATAAAGGCAGGATTTTCCCCTGATCCATAGCATCTCTCTGGCTGGTTCCACACACACTTGTGCCCTGTACAAATGTCCCGCTAAGGTCAGAGTCTTGCAGTGATCAGAGTAGAGAATTTTATCCAGAAATACTTGAGGTCTAGTTTTAAGATCATATTATCCTTTTCACATCTCATTCTGTCTTTATCATCCAGGTAATAGAATAACTCTTTCAGGTTTTTGTAAAGTGAAATGTTTTGTAGTATGAAAATAGTTTTCCTGTTTTTTTTCTAAACATCTGAATTTTAGGATTTTATTTTCTTTCCTCATTCTCTGACATAAGAATGAAAGCCTGTTTGGTTTAAAAAGAAATCTCAAAAAAAAGGAAAAAAGAAACCTCTTTTGTAATGAAATACAACTTTGTCACTTTTTTATAGTGTTCTTATATATACATTTAATGTGATTTTTTTTTCCCCAGGGTTGTCGTCTTTATTATTGCTAGGACGTGGCTTTAAGTAAAAATGAATAATGATATTTATGAGTGAATTCCACAAATATTGATTATCATTGCATTCAATAAGCTACTGGGACAGGCAAGACCTTTCTTTTTGAGGTCTCATCCCCATAACCATTAGTATTTACGATGGACGCTTAACCACTCTTAAGCATTTAACTTTCCTGTCTACTTATCTGGAGCCTGAGCGGTAGCAATTTGAGTCGTCTCATTCTAGCAGCTGCAAGACTTTCAAGATGAGGACTTTCAAAAGGACTTTTGTAGAAAGCTTTTCTTACCTGACACATTCAGAAGAAATGTGTTGTTTTAAAAACAGACGTGTATATAGTGCTTTAACCCTTGTTAAGACAAATCATACAACCTGCATCATGGCTGTATAAATTCACAGCTTCTGTTTCCCAACTTCAGGTAATTTAAATGACTATTTCTGTTTGCATACAACTGTCTGTTACTCTCATGTCAGTGTACTTTACTTGGCATACAGGAAAGTAATGGTCGTACCAAGTTAACATATATTTAGGATAAGAACACCCAATACTTGCCAATATTAATACGTTGAGAAGAAGCACATACACAATAGCACTTCTCAAGATTTAAAGCAGAAATCTCAAATTAAAGCCCTGTGGTTCCCTTTAAATACATTGGGTTTTCTTCTGTTAAGAACAGGGTTTTGATGTGTTCCACACAACTTTGTTGAATTGTCTGACTTTCTGACAGCGCTCCCCCCCACAAAGAGTAACAGATTTTGGTGTAATTTAATGAAGAGCACTTTCAAGTTTGGACAGTCTGACGCTTCTTTAAAAGTCTTGTTTCAAAATGTTCATATATATATTGGTATCTCCTAAAAAAGGCATGATGGAGACATTTTTGTGATTCCAGCTTTGCACTGTTGGATTTCAGAAATGCAACAATGTATAATCTTTAACTTCCTGGGGTTTTTAAATGCAATGTCAATATTCCTATGTTTTTTAAATTCCAGCAAAAATAAAAATAATTTCAATGTGTATTTTTCAGAAAATGTCTTTCTGAATAGCTCATCTGTTTTCTGCACTTAAATTGCTTCTGCGTTTTTTTCCTATGACAGTTAACCTTGTGCTTTTTAGAGTAGGGTGATGTGTACAGTAACTAGTGCTTGTGTTTTTCTGCTAGAAATGTAATGAGATGCAGCTCAGGCTCAGTCAAGAAAGTTGCAGTGAAGGTGTTTGGATACACAAAACCAGGAGCAAAGTCCACATAAGCCAGAGGAGAAAAATCTCTCAAATTAACAAACACACAAGTTTGTTGGTTTGTTGGTTTTTGTTTTTAATAAGCGGAAACAAGATAATAAAAGTAGGGAGAAGACACAATAATGGAAGATGTTATATTGGATGTTTTCCAAGTGCGTCCATGGCTATAGACAAGATCTTTATAAACATCACACATTGGTTGCTTTCCAGAGAATGTGCCCTGCACAGATTCCTGTCACCAGTTGCTGGAAGAGCACAGGGATGATGGTTTGGTTGGTTGGTGGTGTTTAAATTTAATACATATAAGCAGTGCTTGTTCTGTTACCTGCCTACGGTGACAGATACACTGCCAGCTTTCTAGGTTGCCTTATGCTTTCAGTGCTTGGGCAAAGAGTGGTATTTTGGGTGGATAGGCGCTATTTGATTCTGGATTATGAACGAGTTTTTGCTTGTGTGTTGCAGTAACGCGGTGGTGAGGGGTGATACTCTTGGGGTGTTGCTGTTCTGGGGGAACAGGACACTGGCACTTGTAGGCGGCAGAGAACTGTGTACGTGAAGGTCTGTGGATCTGGAGGAGATGGTGAACGCTGGGAGCGGCTCCCTCGTTCTCGCTGTGAAGTGGCACAGCAAAGATTCAGCACAGCAACATTCCTCACCACGTTATGAGGGGTTAATAGACATCCCGGCTGTCGCTGTGGTGGCTGTTGGTGTGTGAGAGCTGATGTAGCATGTCAAGGCACTCTCTGTGTGTCCGAGAGGGCAAATGGGCAGAGGTTTTGCACTGTGGTCTAGCCAGGAAAACAGGAGATGAGGACTAAATTCAGTGTTCTAGATGGGGAAGAAAATTCACAGCAAGATGAAAAATGTGTGCAATCACAGTTCAGAATTTTATACTACCGTAACTATATTGCACATCATTGCCACCCTTTGTTTTGTTAACTAGGCAGCTTAAGGCCTACTTTACATGTTAGTCCTTATGTTGTGAAAGTTGTAACCAAAGTATAAATGAGTGTAGATCACAGCATGGCACATTCCGTAGCTGTTCCCTGTCCTGGCTGTGATAGATTTTACTTGTACAATTAAAGCAGTGCAGTATAGGTAATGTGCATTCAGCTGCTAATTGAATACAAGATTCTGAGGCTCCAAGTATCATCTGTAGGAGCTTTTCTCCCTCAAGTCTTCCAAGTGGAAGACAGAAAATAAAGATTTTAAAGCAAAACTTCGCTGAAGTTCTGCAATTGTAATAGATGAATATAAAGCAAACACCAAAGGCTGGATTTGATATCTTGCTAAAATAATATGTAAAACAATACCAGTGTCAGGGAAAGCAAGTGCACTCTGGTATTTCAGTCCTTCAGATGTGTTTACATTTATAAGAAATGGTGGTTAATTCAGTGAAACTAGAGACGGGGTTGCAGTGACAGGTACATGTATCTCTGAGCAGGGAGCCTGCGTAGCTTCCCAGAAGTAGTTTTTAATGTTCTGCCACGGACACATGCCATTGATGGCACATTGCTGAACACCTCTAATAAGAAAGCCTTTTCTAAATTCGCTTGAATGTCCTTAAATAGGCTGATGAGGTTCTTCTCAGTGTGAACATTGGTGTAAAACCAGCCATTGCCACAACCCTGCTCACAGGGAATCACTCGTGAAGGTTGCGCGCAGCCCCTTCGCTTTATCCCAGCATGAGCGCCGGGCTGTGTCTGCGCGTTCTGGCCTCCTCACGTGATGCTCCAGGAATGCACTTTCCTTTGATTATTTTTCTTAACCCAGATCTCTTCCAAATATGGTCTCAGCTTAAACAAGTTTGTGTACTTAGAGCTCAGGCATTTGCAGAAGAAATTCTGGCTTCCAGCTAACTGGCTGAAGCAGGGGGGAGTGGAGGCGGAGAGCAACCTAAAAATGTAAAGATAAAAGGCACACAGCTGGACTCAAATTTGTCCCAAAATGTACATTTTGTAAAATGTTTATACAATGCTAGGCAGGAAGATTTGTTTTCATAATTTTAGCTACAGGGGAAACAACTGTTTTTAAATAAATGACCATTAGTCTGAGTGATTGCCACCCAAACATTGCTTCTCTGAGACTTCTCATCTGAAACGGATTTAAATATTTTTCTTTAGTCAAAACGAGAGACACAAAATTGTCAAACTGACCAGCATAAGCAGAGGTAAATTAATTAGTATCTCAGAACTAAGTAGTTCTAGTGCGCTAAGAAATTATTAATAACCTACAGTGGAGTGAGCATATGATTCTGAAGTAATTTTATACTTTGGCCATTTTAAGTACAAAGTTCATCTTCACAAACACATTGCTCAGAACAATAAATGCTACTGGGCAACTGTTCTGAAACTAAATGCCGAGGAAAGAAAACGTTACGCTTAACGAAAATCCTTACTCTTAACTAAAACCTCCATTTCCTCTGCTTGTGCATGTTAGCAAGCAACTTTGTAAAAATTATCAATGCTGATAATTCAGTGAAAGAGGAGGTTGTGGCAGTTATGGTGCTGAATTCTGGCTTGCTCAGCCAGCTGTGCAGCTGAGGGATGGTGAGAAGCTCCTGTGTTGGCAGAAGGAGAAACTTGTGCTTTTAGGCCCTTCATCTCCTTGAAAATTTGGATCCACCCATGAGAACTCCAGTGAGGAAGAAGGAAAATAGGACTTTGTGATCCGGACGCAGGAAGGGGCAACATTTCATTGTTATCTTCTACCTTATGGCTAATTAACGTAATCATTTGCTACTGCTAGTGTGAGCTGCCCTTCAGAGAAGGGGGAAGCAGATTCACAGCCCGAGTAAGGGCCGTGCTGCAGGCCCTGGGGCCAAGCCGCAGACCCATTTATCTTTTGTTTGTTCCTGTTTTTATTAGCACTGCGTGCAGATGAGGAAACCGGACCCCATTGCTACCAGATTAATGTTTGAGCACAGCGGGCACTGGAGTTGGCTCATCTGGAGCACGATCCAGGGCAGTCACGCAGACCCGGTGCCCTTGCCGAGGCTTGTCCAGCTCTGAGGTCGAACATTTAGGGTCTCGCTTTGCCACCCATAGCCCCAAAACCAACCCGATTCAGGTTTCACAGCTTCTTGGGATGGAACCTTCCACTGCTTCAGATTACAAGATCACTTCTCTCCATTACCTGACCGCTTCTGCATTCTGTTCAGATCACGATTTCTAGCTAAATCAGGAGCCTAAGCCCAGCCAAACTCCCATCACCTTCCAGACTAAGATACTAAAAGGAAAATAAGATGTCAAAGAGGTATCAAACTCTACTGCTTTTGATTGGCAGCGACTTTCCAACGGGAGCTAAAAAAGAGCAGAAAGATGAGGTTTGTAAATAAACTGAATAATTTGCTAAATTAAGCTAAATAAATGCTGCTTTTCCTGCTGCTTTCTTACATTGCAAGTGAGGATTCCTGTGTGCATTAGGAAGCACTGGCAAAAAAATGAGCCATCGTCTTGGCAGGATGTTTCACAGCAATTTTTGGCCTGAAGAGCTCCAAGTATTATAGAAATGGAATATCACAGGGTTGGAGTACAGCAGCCAGCTCCCCAAACAACAGCAGGAGAGGAAAATATTTAGAAAAAAACAGAATTAGCTGTTTTTTTAAAAGCTGCAGGTTCTTTTTTTGCCTGATCTTTCATGCTTTTATATTTTAAGACCTTTCTGAATAACGCAGAAGATCTTTTGAACTCTTTCAGATGTCGATCATGTAGACACTTACGTGTTCGTTTAAACCCTGTAAATTGAAGGTGTGTATGCTACTGTCTATCAATGGCTCAAGAGTACTAACAGAGTAACTAAACTCTGTAGAATGTAGATGGATGAAGTAGGGCACAATCTTCAATAATCAACAGTACTCACTGGAGCAGCTGCTGTTAAGACACGAGTGGCTCATGATGCATGGACTCAGCTCTGAGTTACATTGGAAATGGCTGCTGTCGTCATTGCAGAGAACTAACCTAATACATCATTTTAATACAGTCCTAAAGCTTGGCTGTTCTATAACGGATTGCAATGTGTGTACTTTTGAGATGGAGAATATAATTCATCTCCATCCAAATGAAAGTAGTGGGAACATCCTGAGTTTTCATGAACGTCCCTAAAACCCTTTATGGTGTTTCAAATGTAGAGAACATGTTCTAGGATGTATTTTACTGTACAAGAAATCAGCAATTTATCCTTCAGAGCCAGATGCAAAGGCAAATGTGGATAATAACTATTCATGAGGTGGAGAAGAACAGGAATTATGGACCAGAGCTGGTCCTGCTGCTCAGCAACTCTGCTACGGGGCCCTGTCACAGAGGTCCTGGGCAATGGGGATCGTTTGCCTGTGCTCAAGGCTGGTGCACGCCGGCCTGCCTGGCGGCCCTGCCTCATCCTCCGCAGGAGAGCGAGGAGCCGGCCCCACCTCGGCCCCCACCGCTCTGTGTGCGCCTCGCACCTCGGCCGGTTGCCCGACCGGCGCGTCCCCGCCCGCAGGACAAAATGGCGGCGGGTCCCCGGTGCTGAGCGCCTGAGAGGCGGGAGGAGCCGCCCGNTCCCGCCCGCGCCCGCCGCAGCGCCGCTCCCTGCAGCCGCCCGGCGGGGTGTGGGGGAGGCGGCCGCTCGCTCCCACCCACCGCCCGCTCCTCCGCCGCCCTGCAGGTCGCCCCGATCCCCTCAGGTAGGTGCAGGCCCGGGGCTGCGTCCCCCGGGCCCTTCTCCGCGCGGTGGGAGGCGGCGGGCGAGCAAGATGGAGACGCAGCCGGCGGGGGAGGGGAGCAAGCTCCGCTCCTCTCCGCTCCCCTCCCCCGCGGGCCGCGTCCTGCCCCGCGGTTGAGGGGGGTCCCCCGGTCTCCTCGCGGGGGGCTCCGCCTGCGAGCCCCTCTGGGGTGCGGGAGCCGGGCCCCGCAGGGCCGCAGGCGGGGAGCTGCGCCACCGCCACCCCCGTCCCGCTGTGCCCCCCGCCCGGGAGCCGGGCTGTGCCCTGGGCCGGGAGGAGGCGGCCGCAGCCTGGGCCGAGCGGGGCTTTGGGCCGAGCGCTGTTCCGTGCCAGCCACAGGAGGCAGGTGACACACGAGGCCAGCACCCCGCGGTGGGCGCTGGGGCGGCAGGACGGGGCTGCGCCGCCCCTTTGTCCCCTCAGCTGGCCCTGGGCCGCTCCAGGTGGAGCTGGGCCCTGCCAGCCCGGCCTGTCCGCGGGGCGCAGGATCGGGAACTCCCTTCACCCGCCCTCTGCTGCGTGGGGATAGCGGGTACCGGGGATTTTTACTTGGGACATATTTGAATTAGCGTTGGGGGGGTCTTAATGCCTGCATGCAGTCCATGGGTGTATTTCCTCGGCACACCTACGTAGTGCCTTCATTCACCTGCATGTCAGGGTACCTGGAGAGCCTCTGCTGTGTTCCTTCTGTACTTCTTTGCGTTCTGGCGTGATGCATGTGAATGGCGTATATTCTTGTGGATAATTACAGATAGTTTAGTACATCCTTTTTTGTGCATAGCCCTTCTGGAGTAATTAATTAGTGGGTAGTTGCACCTTTAATTTGCACGCATTTCTCTCGGGATATCTCTCTAACAAAAGTAACAGCTATTTTGATCCATGTGGGTTTAATTTTGTAAAATAAAAGAGTTGGAGGAACGCTCAGTTAATATATTTCTTAAATTACGGATTATTTCCATTTCAATCTTCAGATGCCACAATTTCTCTTACAACTTTTTTGTTTTGTTTTCTTTTATTTTTGCACGTATGCAAATCCTTCAGGTTCTAGATACAACCTTAAACGAAAAAAGTCCTGCATGTTTGTCCATTGGCCATTGTTGAGCAGATTCAACAAGTGGACTTTGTCTTTCTGCAGTCTAGCATGAGTGCGCTGCAGTGGCTGCGTTTGGGTGTGTTGACAGATGTCTGGAGCTGTTTCGCACTAGTCCTGTCGCAGAGAAACACACCGTGGAAGTGCACATCAGGAAGGAGATGTTTGATCCATCTCTTAAGCTTCCAAATCCTTTTGTGGGAGGAGGGTTAGGGAAGGAGGAGAGGGGAGGTGAGAACACCCACTGAGATGAATGAACACCCCTCACCTCTCTGAGCTATTGTTCTAGACTACAGCGAGGTCTGTTCCCCGGGGAGAAGAGCAAGTGGGTGAGAACACCCACGGAGATGAATAAGCACCTCCAGCTCCTCAAAGCCGATGTTCTAGGCTATGGCGAGGTCTGCTTCTGTTTACCTGGGAATAGCTCCTTGAGGTGAATGGGCCATTTCACAAACACTAATAATCCTTTCTTTATAAAGATCTACCTCTACCTGCTCTGTCATTCGTGCACGTATTTGGATTGCCTTGAAGTCTGGTAGTTACAGAACCACAGAATAATCAGGGTGCAGTTTCACAACCTCGCTCTTCTAAGCCAGTCTATCTGGCCTGATGACTGCCTTCATTCTGCACTCCCCCGTTCCCGGCTGTAGGGTTTTTTCCCCAACCTCCATTGCCTTTGCTGTGTTTGGGACTTCTCATACTCTTCATTCAAGTCTTCTAAGTCCATTAAGATGACAAAAATAATTTTTTTGAGGCCTGGTTAGGTTTTTAAGTAACAGGGACCACAAGGGAGTGGGTTGGTGGCAGCCAGTGGGCAATGTGGCTTAGGCAGACCTGGGACCTCAGTCTGTCTCTTTGCTTCTAAAGGAAATGTGTGTTTCTGTTCTTCTCTTGTCTCAATGCCAGCCAACTGTTACCTTTTCTTTTTTGTTGGATTAGTTTTCACCTGGGTAAGGTCCCTGGTGTTAGTTTGTCTGCTCTTGCACAACAGTTACTGTTGGCACAAGGAGCGGGAATGTGAGAGAAGAGGAAAGGGCAAGATTGTCCTGTGCAGTAAAAAAACGCAGATTAAGAGTGGTTTGTATTGATTCTGAAACTAAACTGTCAATCGTGTCAGTGTAACTAGAGGTACACGTTAATTAAGTCATTGACGTGATCATCCTTAATTTTTGTGAAGCTGTCCTGACCCTTTCAAATGTACCATCATCACATGGATATATGGTCTTAATTTTGGGGTGGGAAGAAATCAGCTGACATTATTGCTGATGTTAGCATCTAGTGAAACTCCACCCTTAGATAGGACTTTTTTGTCTTTTAAGGTTAGAGAGACTAACAGTTAGTTGTTTGTCTGGTTTTGCAATCAAATCATGAATGATCCCTGAAAGTTCACAGTTTACTGGATGCCCTAGCTAGTGCCTGACGATATCTAATCTTTGTGAGAGCAGCGCTGATCTCAGTCTTTAATACAAAGCTGGTGCTTGGGCTTTGGAGAGCACTGTTTCTCCGAGAGTGTCAGGGCCAAAAGACTTGAACTCCTGGAGGCACAAGGATGTTCCCAAGTTTCAGCACATCTCATCTACGCATCTTCTAAACATCTCCAGGGATGGTGACTCCACCGCTGGATGGGGCAGCATAAAATAATGTTCTCTCTTCAATTACTAGTCTCATGTTGTCATGTAGGAGCTCTAGTGAGTCACTGCTGTAAAGAAATTGTTGCTTTTATTTTGGCTGGTTTTAATATATTTTACCTAGTGTCAAATGATGAGGAAAAGATGTATTATGCAATCAGCTGTGGAATGTGCTTTGCAAGCACACTTTGAAGAAACTGGTTATCCAGCTTCAGAAGTAGATTAGATTTCAAGTGCAGGTTCCAGGTGTTACGGTGCATCTTGTGCCACTGACAGGATTTCATACTTAGTATTTGTTGTGAAAAAGACAGTTATAAGTTTTTAAAAATTGGGTAAGGCCCTACTTTAGCAAGAATTAATGTGTAGAAAAGGAGCTGACAATAAAAGGGACACTTGAAAAATTTTTAAATTGATATTCATTCTTTTCACCAAGTGATGAAAGTATTTCTCACACCCACTACCCTAAGAGGGAAAAGCAGAACCAATACCATATCTCTGTTGCAATCTTGAAAGGCAAAGTCTCTGTGCTGATTAAACTCCCCTTGCAAAGAAAATGAACCCTTTGGTATTCCCCGGGGCCTGCAGCCCCTGTGCTGTTGTACGTGGCATAGAGCGTTCTTTATGCAGAGGTCTCAAACAGAGCCGGTCCTGTGCTCCACTCCAGTTTTAATTGGTAGAAGTGACGTTCAGAGTACTAGTGCAGAAATAATACTTGTAGCTGCTTGTGGTTTTAAGTAGTGTGTCATGTAGTTTGTATGTGTTGGATGATTGTGAAAATGTACTGCTACAGCCTCCTGCTGCTCCATCAATACTGTTGAAACTATTGCAAGCTCAGTGATGGAAAACTTCAGAAAAATTAGTGGGTTTTATGTATTACCCCTCACTAAAAGCAAAATAGTCCCTGTTGATGATAGGTTACCTTTCCTAGTGTTCATCATTTGAAAAGCTGTGCTACGGATGTACTTCCAGTTTTCTTCAGTTTTGCTCTGATTCAAGTGTGTTTTACCAGAAGTTGAAAGCACTTGCTGGGTCAGATCTGTTTTGGTGCTGACCCGGCATAGTTACAGAGAGCAAGCCGGAGGGGTGAGGCCAGAGCAGTTGCCACCTTCTTATGTTGGAACTGATTATTCTGCTTAATGCAGATAATGGGTCACAGGTCCCGTACTCAGTATAAAATATTTAATGACCAAGTGTCTGTTCCAAGGGGCTTGCGTGCTTTCTCTGCTCATCAAAGTTCTTATCTGGTCTACACTGACAACTAAATTCTGCCCATGAAGAAGGCAAAGGGCATGATGTTTGAAATTTAAAAACAGCATCATGTCACAACCCAAAAGGGTGTTTTTATGTAATGTCATTTGAGTAGTTTTGATCCTGAAATTCTGTGTAGTGAACAGGACATGAATGGGGATTTTCTGCATAGTTCAAGCCTAGAGAGAGATGGGTCATACCCAGTGACAGAAGCCTTAGCGATTGTAAGCTAGAACTATGCAGTATGCTAACCTGTATTTAGGGATATGTGGGTGCACTCTCTCTGTCCAAAACCTGTAATACCACTGGAATTAAACAAGGTTTCTTAAGTGTTTTGCTGCGCCTGTATTGCCTAAGTAGGGTTTCTGTTTCATCTCCCAGGAGAAGAAAGCAAACAATACCATGCTTGACTGTGAAATACCAAAATTCTTGGTGGCAGCCTCATATATTATGTATTGACTGATCAGCCTGGCTGTCATCTGAGCAACCCAAAACTTCACACTCATGTGGCCAGCGCTAAGGCAGGGTAACTTGGCGGGTACTCGAGAGAGTGGCAGTGCAGCTGTGCTTTAAAAGGAGGGGTCCTCACCACCTCCAGAAATGCCCCGCAGCAAAGCTCTGCAGGTCCTGGGTTGATGGTCCTGTTTCTTTCTTTTTTTCTAGCAGTGGTGGAGATTCTGCTCTTCATTGTGTTGGAAGCTCTAATGCTGCCTCTCTTTTTTTAAAACCTAGCTTATCCAGTCATCTCCTCCCTTCCACAGCATTGTAGAAAATAAATTGCCACATCGGAAAGGATCCATACAGGAAATCCTCTACACCTACTTTTCAGTGAAAATATTTTTGAGATATTAACTAAATTTCATTACTACAATGCCTCATCTTAGCTACTTTTTACACAGACACTCAGCCAGTCAGTTGAATCAGTTTAGAAACTGGTTTAAGTAAACTGTTGAAATATCTTTTACGTATCTATTGACAGGTTTAAAACAAGGAAGTTCTATTTCTCTGGAAACTTTTCTGGCCGGTTTTATTTGAGAGTGCTAGCACACAAAGTTGTGTGTGTTTGGCTATACAATTTAGCTAGAGTGTGATTTTTAAGTTGGCATAGCTTTGCATTTTATACCAATTCTCATTTATACTGTATCTGCCTGCCAAGAAACCTGCTTCCACTCTACAGATAGGCTCACTGCATTCTTTTATTCCCTACTGTAATCTGAATGAAGTAAAATTATGCTGGGGATGTCCATGGTAGGGTAATTAAGCTTGATTGCAGATTTCCTTTTTTAAATTTTTCTCAAAAACGTCTTAAAAAACACAGAATACAACTTTGTCTACTACTTGAAATGTTCATGGCGTGATGAAAAACGGTGCAGAGAGGAAAAAACATCCCATTGGCATTCTTCCATCAAGATTGTGGGGGTTTTTTTTAAGCTTCCTCCTCTTGTAAGAAATTTTAAACAGTTCCTGATTTGTACGTTTTTCCTCTTTCATCAGTTCCAGTGCTACTGGCTGTTGCCAGATGGAAGGTAAACTGGCATCAGCCACCTTTTGTATGTAAAGTTTGTGTTTGTCAGGAGCTCTCAGGGATATTACAGGAGACAAAACACAGGCATATGATGCTGAAGCTCCAACGTTTGCCAGTTACAGCAGGATGCAGTCACTGTCTGCGAGTACCTGTGATGGTTCTCCCCATGAAAGATGGATGGTGTCTGTAGGAATAATCCCCCTGACAGTAATGAGGAGAAAAAGCAGAGAATTAGAATATAACATAGAGAGGAACAAGTCTGAGCAGTGGTTGGTCTCCCTAGAAATCCCGGGGGCCTCCAATGCATTCAGCGCCTTCTCCCTGCTCTGGTGTGTTCCTCAGATACTGAGCAGCTGAACTGATCCTTCTTTGTGGCAGTCGAGCTCGGAGTGGCTTTTTGGGGCTGAAGCCAGTATTCCTGCGTTTAAAGTGAGCGCTGAGACAAGAATGCTGCTAACCACTCCAAGTGTCCTCTGGTGTATCCACAAACAGTAAGCCCAGCGGCTCTGAAAGGCTGTTCAACCCTCTCAGCAGCCAAATTACATTAGCAGAACCCTTATGTTTGCAATTATGTATCATGAAAAATCTCAGGTATTTTTGTGATATTATGGACCCTATTCTAGTGGGGTTAAAGAAAGGTAACTTTTTTTTTTTTTTACTGCTGATTGTAGAGAAGCTTAAGCTTCCTTTTTATTGCTGCACAGAAAAGTCTGGCAGGTCTCTTGACCTGTAGCTTACTGCCTTTGTTTTTTGCAAAGTGCAGGCTTGCTAATTATTCTTAGTCGTTTTGTTTGCTAATCAGCACCCGCAATAAAAGTGGTTTCACATTTGTTCCACTACAGCCCATTCCACACATGAGAACTATAGCACTCTGGTAGAACCGTGTCATATTTAAACTATATTACTATAATAATTTCACTATTTGACATAAAACCATATTCATGTATTTGCACAAGAGTAATGCCTACACTGTGATGTGCATTTGACAAGCCAAGGTAAATTTGGTATACAACAGGGAATGAATGTATCATTGTAATAAGAAGAAAAGGGCATGGGGATTTACTCCTGAGTAAATAGACCCTCTGCTCTATGCTTTCTCTCTGACTGGGAGGAAACATTCATACCTGCCAAATAAATTCAGTAATCAATGGTAGAATTTAAATTGGGTTGCTCTAGGTGATATTCCAGAGCTACTGTAGGGAAAATACAATACATCTTCCAGGCGTATCTACTAGAGCAGTTTGCCACAGGAAGAAATACTTGTTGTCCTAAGCATGACTGTAGGGTGCAGAAATACTGTGATGTGCCAAATATTGATGGGCTTAATCTTGTCTTCAGCATGGCTAAATATTATTATCTTAAACTGAGTATGTGCATCTCATTGAAGCTGTAGAACACGTATAGTTGATGGGTGAAAATATCGTGTTGCTCCTTGAGTGGCTTACTAGCTTCTTATAGTATTGCCACTGTGAAGAAATCCAGGGCCATATCTGTTTAGTTGGTGTTTAGAAGCATTAATACTAAAAAAGTTTTGGAATACCAGTAGAATTCTTAATTGTTGTGATTCCGTGCCAGTACATATGTAGCAGGAATTCGATATACGGATATAAGCATAACCTATTTACTCAGAAATAGTTGCTTGTGATTATGACGGTGACCATACGTGGTTTCTAGTAGCTGGATGACAGTTTGTCCATTGGAACCAGGTTCGCCTGCAGTAACGTGCAGGTGAGAGTCACCCTATTGCTGTCCTGAAGATGGGGCTTTGATTCTTGTTTAAAGAAGTAAACCTCTGTAAACAGAGCACAGCTCAACTTGGTTTTGTCTAATGAAAAGAGCAGGCTATATGAAACAGTTGTTGACATCAATGTGCCACATTTGTTTTCCAAAATATTTGGAGATGTGTGGCAACATGCACGTCTGTAATGGGAGTTGTGTTTTTCACAAAGTTTTTATCTTAGAGTTGGCATTGCCAGCAATTGGTACCTGCTTTTCTGACCAGGACAGCAGTGGCATTTCTGCAATCTAGCTTCTTGCACTTTGCAGTAGACTCATTTTGTACCTCTGCTTTCCCAACTATGGCACCATCATCTTTACTGAATGCCTTACCTGGTTCTTTCTTTCACATTAATTGTGACAAGAAATGACAAAACTGATAAGTGTCTTATTAATTGTCTGCAGTTAAGCAAAAAAAAAAAAAAGAAAAAGAGATCTTCAGGAGCCTATATGTGCTAAATCAAGAGAGTGATACCATTTTTTTCCTTGGCTCACAGGTGATAGGTTGATCTTGCAGCTAGAACAGCTAGAATTTAGATGAGATTCTGTTAGAAGGGTTTTGAAATGGTGGTAGGTGAGTGGATATTGATTATCTTGGTTGCTGTAATCTAATCTTCCCTAATTACACCTATATGAATAATATATAGTTAAAATTGTCATTTTTAAATGTGTGTAAAGGTTACTGTGTTTTACAAAAAATAGACAAAGTAGTTTCAACTAATTTTAACAAACAGAGGTAGCTTTTGTCACTTGTGGAACGCTGTAGTATTCTTATATATTGATACATATTTGTTTCTCTTATTTTTGGTAGAAAATGATGCACCCGGTTGCCAGCAGCAATCCAGCTTTCTGTGGTACTGGCAAGAGTTCTTGCCTTAACGAAGACAACGTGAGAGCTGCCGATCAGTTTGACTTGTATGCCACGCAGCAAAGCAAATACGGCCACGCGGTCAGCCACAAACCGATTGCGTGCCAGAGACAAGATGCATTGAACGAATCGCACTTGCAGACCACAAGTGGCAGGAATATAGAGACAAAAGACGAACTAAAGAAAAAGAAAAACCTCAACCGATCTGGTAAACGTGGAAGGCCATCAGGGACCACCAAATCAGCAGGGTACCGAACCAGCACAGGTCGACCCCTGGGGACCACCAAAGCAGCTGGATTTAAGACAAGTCCAGGCAGACCCTTGGGTACAACTAAAGCAGCAGGATACAAAGTCAGCCCAGGCAGACCTCCAGGTAGCATTAAAGCTCTATCACGGCTTGCAAATCTCAATTATACTTGTGGCGGTACAGCTTTTCCCTATCCCATGATGCATAACAGAGGAGTACATGCTGCTGGTGAAACTAGTAGCAAAATGAAACAGCCTAATGAATGAAAGGAGGGAATTAGTAACTCCTTACTAATCCACTTTACTCTGAGTTTTGGCATGTTTCTTGCATTTTGTTGTAGTGTTTGCCTAAGTCTGAATTTCTAGATTTTCTTTTTATTCAAATAATGCCATAGCCTACAGGTGCAATTCAGTAACTTCTAAAGCAATGTTAAGGAGGCACTGGTTTAAAGGGGGTTTTGTTGGCTTTAAATCTTAATTTATAAGGAAGTCTGAAGTGATGCGTGTACCTTGGTGTTGACACTTAAGTAATGTCTGTGTCCCTAGTTTTACATGCAATTTCTGGTAAATCTAGTTGCGTGGTCATGCATTATATAATTTAAAATAAAGAGGACAGAATTAGCTGGCTATTGGTTCATGATGTGATCTGTCCCACAGTAAGGAACGTAGCCAGATGAGTTCTTGTTTGATAAGAAAAATTGATAAAGCAGCAAGTTACATTTTCCACTTCTGCAAGAGCTTCTACAGACCTCAAGTAGATACTTAAAAAACAGACGAAGAAACTCAAGCTTTTTTTTAAAGTGCTGATTTCAGGTGGCTTCTCTTTCTGGAGTTGTAGCAGTAAGACAATTTCAACTAGTGCTCCAAAAATATTTTTGAAAATATTAAAGAGAACTGAGCATTTGTACAACACATTACGGCTTCACAGCACCTTACTAATACAAGCTAATTTGCCTTTAGGTGATAGCTGTTCTTGTAGTTCTGCTGTTACAGGATTCTGCTGTGTGATTTTGAAATGCCTAATAGTACCTATACCAAACCACAAGTAATTCTTTGAAATTTGAAATATTTTATAAGAAATTAAGAACTGTTCATTGTAGTTATGCACTTGGTTAATATTAAACAGTATGTTCTTAAATCTGTAAATAGCTATTTACACTCTTTTTTGCCTTTAAAATCTGTGTTTAGGTGGTGACAGTTTAATAGCTTTTAAAGTATTAATCTATAATGTTTACAGATTAAACTTTTTAAATAGATGCTGTTGCCAAGTTTTCAGACTTAGTTTTGCCAGATATTCCTGGAAATAGAGTTATTTCGTTGTTTGACACTTATACTATATTTAAGTTATGGAAGCTTATATATCTACCAAAGGACACCATTTTCATGATTAATAAAAGCAAACTGTATAGCTGGTGCAAACAGGATGCAGTTTACTGCACTGCCAGACCCCAGATACAAAGTAATTCATCTATGCACACAAGCTGAAAAAAAATGTTGTTGGTTAACTATAAATACCTTTCTTGACTCAAATGAAAACTTTTCCTCCTTCTAAAAGAAATGTTCCATTTTTCAGCTGTGTTTAATTTTTTTTTAAAGTGTGAGAGAGTGTGTGAGTGTGTGTGTAAAATACTTTCATTTAGACTTCAAAAAATTAGTCCTCAATGTTGCATATTGTTTGTTCTAAATTTATTTTACTGGAATTAAAGTGGTTTTTTTTTCATCTGAAAGTAAGTTTACATTTAAGCTGTTTCACGTATAGCATGACATTATGATAAATTTGTAGCTTCAAATATCTGGTTGGGGGGATATATAGAGTTTGCAGATTTGGGGAAGCAGAAAAATTTGGGTTAATTGAGCTTGTGCTGAATGAGTAATGATGCTGATAATTTTTGTTAACATAAATGCTATTCTGGCCTGCTGTCATTTTGATGAGAACTCTTGATTTCAGTGATGACAACTTAAGAAACAGATGTTTCATACCTTTTTTATCAGGAAAAAAGCAGCAAGCCTTCAGGTGTTCCAGTGATGCCTAACACATATTGAGCTGGACTTAATGCTGTACTTTACAATAGGTGTGTTGAATTGTTTTGGGGGAACTGTGTATGCACTGGCAACTAAGACAATGAACCTCAACGGCTCCTTAGTCGATAGATGAACTAACGGCAGCTAAACTGCTACTAAAAATAGTTTCTTCATGCTGAAGCTATGAAATCCAGTTATATGTTCTGTTCCTCAACAAACTCGCAAGTCTGAAATTTAGCAATCTTTCTCAGAACGATGTAACTTCCGGCACATGCAAAATGCTAACGTGAGTTAATTCACCCTCAGGATCTGTGTTGTATTGGCTGTTTTTAATCAGATGATTTTTCAACAAAAGACTGCTCTAAGTTCTTTCCTGAACTCAGCTGGGAAAGCTGTCCTCTTCAGCTGAATGTAGTAACTGCACCTCGCTGCAAGGAACAACATGTGTTGCATGTCACCGCTGTACCCTGGAGAAACTCCACATCTTACCTCCTCCTCTTGATCCTTCTTGCTCCTGTTTTGTTTCTCACTTTTGCATCTACTCGATGGTGCTGTGCTGTGTGTCAGGAGATAATGCAGATGTATTGCCGTTCTGCGGTATAATGAATTTTGTATTTGAGTATGCTGATTAACTAATGAAATCATCTAAGCAATTACTGTTCATTACAGTGTTTATTAATTAGATCAGATGGAATATAATCCCAGAAAAAACAAACAAACAAACAATTAACGTTGTCAATTGTGAAATTATGAACATAAAGTAGAAAAGTGTTCCGAGAGTCTGTAACGGGCTGCTTGGCACTGTAGCTTTAGCGAGGAGACCAGAAATGCACTGCTGAGCATTTCCTAATTCTGGTTTATTTGATATCTGACGATAGCTTCCTAGTGCTGTGCAGTGAGGGGAAGAAAAAAGAAGTTAAGAGATTCAAAATGAACTTGAAATGGAATTTTCAAATGCTTCTGCTTTTCCTGTGTATAATCTGCAGAATATATGGCGCTTTTTTTCAACACTTTTCTTTCCGTGAGAAACACTGAAACAGCATGTTAATGCCTAAACTTTATTAGTACCAATGGGAAAACTGGTCTTTTCCCCCCATAGTATGAAAACATTACTTGCAAGGTAAATTGCTTATTTTGTGTATCATAATTCAGCTATTCATAAACTAGGGTCACTGTTGCGTGTTGACACTGTTTGGAAGATCTACATGTCAAGTTTGTTTTTTAATAATTTCTTTTAATTATCAAGTTTCTAACATCTTATTTATGCATAAATAAAATGTATTAGCTTGCTATTATTCCTTAATGATGCTATACAGTTCACTGTTTAATATACATATAATAACTGCTATTCAGTTTCTGATTAAATTTACTTAAACTTTAAAACCAAATAATTTTGCTACTATAAAGTCTTGCACTGGACATATTCAAGATGCTAGCACCATATTTTGGCAGGAAAAAAAAAGCCAGATCCCATCAGAAGTGGCTGACTTTGATATCAAAGGTAGTATTTTTAAAATCAGCAGTTAGCTTTGTCATTAAAGCAATGTTTTTTATATCTTGGATTTAGTATCAAGAGCCATTAAAGATCTCTGTTCCGAATGAATATATTTTATTTTGTCTGAAAGATCTTTAGAGTTCAGTCAGGACGAAACCAAGCCTTGTCAGTGAAAAGTGATGTGTCTGTGAAAAGAATTACTTGGAACTACAATACACAAAGTAATTCAGATGAGAATTTAACTCCCTCCCCCATTTTTGAAGAGCTTTAAAAGGCAGAGCAATGTGAAGTCATTTGTCTGATGGTTTCATTAGCTGTGACTCTGCTGTTCTTTGTTATATGTATAATAATGTTTCATGCTATCCTTAGAGTTGACAATTAAAACAGTTGATAACAATCATAAATACTTTGAACTGCAGACTTCATTTCTGACCACAGAAGTTTATTCTTCTCTATTTTAATGCATATATTTTAACACTGCTTAAATATATTTATGAATTTAGTAGAGACTAGACCTTTCTTCTTGTGATTTTTTTTTTTCCCAAATAGATAAATCTGTATTCTGAAATTTGAACCACTTTCTGATACTTTAATCTTTCATCATTGGCTTTTCCACAGGTTTACTTTGCAGGAAACAGTAATCTATTAAATAACTAGTATCAGCACCCCATCCTCTGCTGTAAAAAGCCTGATTAGATACTGTGTATGTTTTTATGTCCATGAACTTGAGCTACTCGTGTGCAATTATGTGTATGGGAATGGAGTAGTGTTCATGATCTGTATTTACATCATCATATGGATGTATATTTATTAATAAAGTTAATACTTTAAAACCTAACTTTTTTTTCTGTGGTCTTTTTTAAATGTCTTTTAAATTCTGGCTGAAGATGCCTATTGACAGCGTTACCAAACCAATAACCTTAGTCTTTCTTTCTTGTGCATGAAAATGTTCTTTGTTCTCCTGATGTCTCAGTCATAGTTAAGTGACTCCAACGGGCACTGAAATGTTTTGGTTCACCCTGTACATATTTCACTTAAACCTGACTTGTTGTGTTTGTCCCTTTCCTCCTTGAAGTGTAAATGAATCTGACTACAATAGACCGAGTGTGTTCATGCCTGTGTGGACTTCAAAATGCACACAGGATTTGTGAGAGCCAGGAGGCCACTGTATTGTGTGATTTTAAAATTAAATAAATAAGCACACCCTTTCAGTATACTTTGCTTTCTGAATTTCAGTGTGAGACGTGAATTGCTTGTCATAGGCAAGTCCCATATGTTTGAATTAAGGCAAAAAGCCTGTATGAATTGCAAGGTGTTCGAAAATAGAGGAATGTTGCTTATTTTTGATGATTGAAAATGCTGCTACAGTGACTTAATGGTTTTTTATCATTTCACTCAAATATGAGAAGAGGGGAGGAAAGGAATTATAGCTATGTACATACAAATAGTAGGCTGGTGTGGGTTTTTTTTTCTGTGTTGCACATGAAAATCAATTTCAAATTGCTCAAACTAAGCTTTTTAATGGAATAGTCGTCATTATTCATTTTTGTGATGGATAAGAGTTATTTATCTGTGTATTCTAGCAATATTCCAATTTATGTGTTAATAAGATGTGCTCTGCACACCACCCAACCCCTTTCCCCCCACCCCTGCGCTGAGGTTTTTCGATAACTGGAGGAAGACGGGCCGTCCTACCTACCAGAACCTGCATCTGGGACTCCTGGGTCTGCATCCTCCCCTTGCTCTCCAACACCCTCTGTTTTCTCTTCCACAGACTTTTAAAGGTCCTGAATACATCTAGGGCTGAAGTGTTTTAAATGTCAGCTGCAGTTATTTTGCAGACTGTAAGTTGCTTTTACCTGAAAAAGACATCTGATGCCTTTTGTTGTTGTTGGCCATTCTGGTCGTTGTAAATATTTGGCTTTCGAGTTGACTGGATACGTTCAGAACAGAGTTTGACTGCAGTCTACTACATCCTGATCTAAAAATCAGTTCCTGGATGTGACTCCTTGAGCAAAATGGATTATTTTCTTGGTTGTAATGAAAATGCGAGTATACCTAAGTCACTCATAAATGACATCGTACAAGAACACAAGCTTTTCAGCTGTGGTGGAAGTTACTTGGCTGCTGCGTTCTCTGCCGTGTAATGACGTGATCGATGACGTTGCCCCGCAGTCTGTTCCCTCGACACACAGTTGGTGTGTCAGTGCAGACTCCGATGATGGGACCAGTTCATTATTTCTTTATGCTGACAGACTCAGTGCTGGGGTGTCAGGTGTGTGAGTTGGACATCGTGAAGAAGTCTTTAAGATGGTAATATCTTTTAATAATTTCATTTATATGTATGATGAGACGCCAGGGCTTGACTTGGGCCTGGACTGGTATTTTTATGGTTTTGTACCTCTTTGGTGCGACCTCTTAAAGTAGCACAAATAGTACACCGTGAATTAGTGATATCTCACCTATTAAATGTGCCGGCTCAACAGAGTGTGTTTTTGGACCAAGATAAAGACTGTTCTTGACAGTTCAGCATTTAAAGCTGTAATGCCTAAAAGTAAAGGGCTGACTTGCTGTCTTGTGTTGTGTGCTATTTTTATTCAGGTTCTACCTGTGGCTCCATGTTCATTATTTAAGATTTAAAGAAAATAATTTGCAGCCCAAAAGCTACTGCGTTCTGGAGCTGGCTCTTGCACAGGTTCCCTGCACAGCCTAGGGACACTAAGGTCTCCTTTTCCCTGTTGGTAAAAATGTGGTGAAAAGTATCTGCTTATCTTGCAGGGTTGCTGGAAGGAATCATTAGTTAACAACTTTTAACTACTTTGAAGCTGAAAAATGTTGTGGAATTCTGAAGTGTTGTTTAAATGATCTGAGGCAAACACATCTTGCCTTTCATGTTTTTTCAATACCACAAAAGCGTGTTCTAATTAGTGAAAAACAGTAACAATTAGCACAAGTTTGATTACTTAGAGTAGGCCTTTGAGATATGCATAATACTAAAATGTGTATTTACTGCTTCAAGTGGCCATATTTTAAAATAATCAACTGCAGCCACAGTGAGAAAACAAAGATTACAAAGTCAGGTGTAGGTGTAAGTTCCCTGTGTGACCTCAACCTGTGCTTCTGACTTCAGTGCCTGTCACGTTTTCTTCGACCTCCTCTTTGCGCTATTGAACGTTGTGGCTGTGAGGACGTCGGGATGATACATGAGTGGAAACCTTGGTCTTCATGAAGGTCCTGGTGTTTGCCTTTTTGTCCCAGTCCACGTCCTCTTTGGTTCCTTCCCTCACCACATTGCCCGTGAAGGAGTTCACCCAGAGTGACTGAAATCTGGAGGATTTCAGCTGCAGAAATCTGAGATGCGCAAATGAGCTTGGGTGTTTATTCATGGGTGCAACAAAAGACTCATGTTTTGCAAATCCTCCTCTTTGCTAAATTTGGGCTCCTTTGCTAACAGAGAAAGCTATTCTAATGTGCCCAAGTTTTTTTTTTTTATAGATGCAAAACAATGTATTTTTTTTTTAGTAGACTTTTTCCTGAAAGCAGACATCTTTAAAAATCAGAAAAATGTAAGCCACAGAAAACAGTTTTGCAAGAAAACTGGCAGGCATTGTAAGCAATGTGCCTTCCCTGTAGTAAGCACTAGGACAGCGCATTTGTTGTGAGTTGGGTACAACAAAGCCCAACTACTTGTAATTCTCGGTAATTCATTTGTGTTCCATTAGTAAATTACTTGGTAGTGCCATGAAAATGAAAAAAAGGGCATTTTGCACAAAACTTTTGCTGTTACAGTAGGAAGAATATTATGTTAGGACTAAGTCCACAGATGTCTCAGATGCAGGTACGCTGCCAGAAAGCCATCTGTTATTTTAAAGGTGTGGAATATCATCACCTGTCCTTGAGGTCTGAACCCATCAAGGGGAAACGTGGGACCCTGATGGTGGCACAGAGCCACAAGCTGGGAACCACGTGCCTGGAGATTGTTTTCAAGTTGAAAATGCTGCTTTTGTCAAACTCAAAGAGAAGGACAATTGGGAATGGGGCAGTTTTTTTCCTGGCTAGTCCACACCAGCTGGAATTCCTTCATGTGCTTTTGCTTTCAAGCTTGGTCTGTATCAGCTGCTTTAATCAAATGTTTTCCTTCTTGGTGCAACCCTCATGTTTTGTATTTTTTGACTTTTATGCCCTAAATATTAATGCTTATGCAAATTGGTCTTTGAAAGGAAAAAATTTCCAAGGAAGGACAGACTTGGAGAAGCATCCCCTGGTAAAAACAAAAATCCCATTTTGTAATAAAGCTGACACCTGTTTTCATTTCTATGCATGTAAAGTGTTTTCCTTGTTTTTTTCCCTGTGTATGTGTATGGGTCATACTCTCACAGTTTGTAATTCTCAGTTTTGGACAGATGCAGAATTTTGGTGAAATACCATTGGGTGCTGCTGGCAGTTTTAAGGAACACAGTAAAAGAAGTGGCATGAGCAGTTAAGTATTACATTCCTTTTCAAAATGCCACAACTAGTCCTGAGACTTCACTATTTAACTGAAAGTAAGAATTCCATGTCAGGGGGAGTATTATTTCTTAAAGGAATAAATGGCAGAATATTTATCTTGCCTTTCAGCTTGGGAGTTTTGGGCAGTAAACAGATGGGGAAGAACTCACATTTTATTTTTAGCTTTAAAAAATAGGCCTTTCGTTTGTAGGCTTTTACCCTTACCCCAGGCTGGCTGTAGGTTAAAGTTTAGTTTTTACGTGAAAACCTGTGACTTCACCTCCCCTCCGTGCTCTGTGGTGAGCACAAGCAGGAAAATCCGTCGGCGGGCAGACGTGGCTGTAGGGACTTGGTTAAAAAAAATAAATAAAATTACTATTTGTATTTAATAGTGGCAGAGAGTGGGAGCTGAGCTGAATCCTGTCTGTTCTGTACTGCTGAGCCCCGGCGGCCTCCTGTTCCCTCATCGCGGACCCCGGACACACGGCGGTGTCGCTGGAGCCCGCGGCTGTGCCGATCGTGTCCCCGCTGCACCCCCGCCCCGAGCCCTCCCCGCGCTGAAATACAAACGGGGCGAGCGGGGAGTTGCGCAGGCTGGGCGCTGCTCGCCCTCACGCCCGAGCCGGTCCGTGGGCGGCCCCGCCGAACCCGGCAGCGCTGCCGCGACCGCCCCTGCCCAGCCAACATGGCGGCACCGCCCCCTCACGGCGTTACGCACGCACGGCGGTGGTGCGCCGGAAGCGGAAGTGGGTGAGGGCCCCGGCGGAAGTGGCCGTTGTCCGGGGAGACGCAGCGGGGTGGAGGCGGCGCCGGGGATGTGGTGGCTGCTGCTGCTGCTGGTGTGGCTCGGCACGTCGCTTCCTCCAGGTGAGCGCGGCGGGCTCCGGGGCTGGGCGGCGTGTGCGGGGCGCGGGGAAGCTGGGGCTCGGCCAAAGCGCGGAGCTGAGCGGTCCTCCGTCCCTTCCGGTGCAGGTGCGGTGACGGAGCGCAGCGCCGGCGGGCAGCCCCGCTCCCCCGGGCCCGGCTCCGCGCAGGGCGGCGGCGAGCCGGTGCGGTACCGGACTGCGGAGATGGCGGACGCCATGCTGGGCAGCGGGCTCCCCGCGCAGCAGGCCCCGGGGCTCCCGGTGCTGTCGGGGGAGGCGAGGGACGGCCCGGTGTCCGCCGTCGCCACGGAGCCTTGCGATGCGGCGGCTGGCGGTGATGCGTGCGGCTTGGGGAGCGGCCCCTCGGCTCCCCCGGGCCAGGCAGGCGGTCGGGACCGGGACCAGGCCATGCCGGAGCCAGTGCCGCCCGCGCCCGCCGAGGAGTCGAACGGCACCGACAGCGCCAAAGCTCCCAAAGTGAACTGCGAGGAGAGAAACGTCACCGGCATCGAGCGCTTCACGCTGCAGATCCTGAACGTGTCTCAGGTGAGCGGCTCGCCTGGTGTTGCTTTGAGCGCACGGGGCTGGTGCGAGATGCCCAGTTAGCACCGCGAGTGTGTTTATTTCAGTGTTGGACTTGGTGAATTGCCTTGTGTAACATCTTGTGTGCTGTTGAAAAGATGAAATGTCTGGGTAAAGAGGCTTTCTGTGTCGTTTGGAGTAGGAAAAAAAAAAAAAGGAGATACAGCTCTGTCCACATGCGTGTGTCTCTCATCTGTGAACCTGCAGTGAAATGTCAATGTTCATGCTGCATGGATTAGTGTCTCTCTCTGAAATTGTTAATGGTGCTTACTACCAGTGCCCATTTCTAGTTTGTTCCTTGTAATGGATATGTATATAGATCTATACATATGTAATAAACTTTTAAAGCTGCCTTTAATGAAGTTTTGATACACTTCTTCTGTTTTAAAAAGGTTAAACAAACGGGCAAGTACTTGATAAATATTGTCAGGTATCTAATCAGTTTCTGAATGATGGATTCCTGTGTAGAACAACTCTATTAATCATTTAATTGTCTTTGTCTGCTTTTATTCGGCTTTCTCGAAGGATCTGATGGAGTTCTTAAACCCAAACAGTAGTGACTGTACGTTAGTCTTGTTCTATACGCCGTGGTGCCGCTTTTCTGCCAGTCTTGCACCTCATTTTAATTCTTTACCTCGAGCATTTCCAACTCTTCGCTTCCTGGCACTGGATGCATCTCAGCACAGCAGGTAATTGGCACTTCTTATACTTTAGCATCAGTTTATTTCCATTAGCAAGTTGTGTTTTAAAAGCAGTGATTTTTTAAATTATTCTTATGAAATGATAATGTAATTTAGTAAAACTGACACTTCTTGTATCATGGCTATCTTTGTTCCTTCCTCCAGTGGATTTCTTTTCATTCATACTTTGTATTTGCTTTATGTCCACAGTTTATCAACTAGATTCGGAACTGTGGCTGTGCCAAATATCCTCCTTTTCCAAGGTGCTAAACCTATGGCTAGGTTTAATCACACAGACAGAACACTGGAAACGCTGAAAGACTTCATTTTTAATCAAACAGGTACGTAAATCAGCCCTGATGTGTCAGCAGGAATAACAGGTTGGGTCTTAGCTCTGAACTGAGCTTTCTTCTCCCTGCTCTTTGTTCTTTAAAATGAATTTAATGAAGATCCTGAGGGGACCCGGTGGAAGTTTATACAATCAGCTGCTGTAGCGAGCTGGATTTTGGGGAGTACTGAGGGCAGAAGCTCAGCTTGCAGGGCTGCCATCACAGATTGGGGGGAAACAGTGGGGTTTAGCTAGGGAGGGTGCTGGAGGATCGAGCACATCTTCCCACCCAGATATTTAATTTGGGAACAGTGGCAGATGAACTTCAGCATCATTGTCAGAGCCATGTAAGGCTGACAGCAGCTGGGGGACAGGGGGTTTTCAGACCTTGTGCTGGAGGTGACAAAAGGATTCCAGTTTCTGTGATCTCGCTGTTCACGTTGTGAGCTTCATGCCAGCCAGCTTGTGGTCCTCCTGTGCTCTGTAAAGAGAAGTCAAACCAAAGACACGCAAAGGCATATCAGGGCATTCATTAGAGGTGAGAAATTGATATATTTACTAATACAGCAGAAACACTCAACACAAAAAAACGTCCACAGGAAAACAAACAAACCAACCAAACCAAAACACAACCCACAAACTTACCCAAGGCTGTGCTGTGGAAGGGCAGAACAAGCCTTCTGTTACAAAAGTATACATAAATATTATGTTTTTACATAACTAAACTGTATGCTAGACATATGTTAACATACAAGGACTGTCTCGCCAAAATGTTATGTCTAACTGTACATGCGCCTTAGTCTGAGAATTGGAACAAAGCTCCAAATGTGACCAGCTTCTCTGTATTTAGTGATTATTACTGGTGTTGATCGAGTGCTTTCTTTTTCAGGTATAGAGGCTAAAAGCGACGTGACTGTGACGGAGGAAGACTGGGAAGGGCCCCTGCCCAGCGTCCTGACAAAAGGCATCGACTGGCTGCTTCTGTTTTCTGTGCTCTTCCTGGCGAGCTTTGTCATGTACGCGACTGTTCGGACGGAGAGCATTCGGTGGCTGATCCCAGGACAAGAGCACGAACATCAGGAGTGATCTCAGGTGCTGAAATAGGGACAGAATTTCCTGCTTATTGGTAAAGTGGGACTTCGTATGGACTAGAAGTACATGAGAACGAACTGTTGAATTTGTTCATTGTAATTAATATTCTTGACTAAAAGTCTGCTTTATTTATCGACTACTGAATCTGTAAAAAGCAAATTCATGGCGATTAATGTGATAAGTAAAGAAATATGAACAAAAATGAACTAAAAAAGTATTAAGTTGCTCTGGCTTATTTTTCATGGACTTTAATGTAAATAGGTGATACAGTTCTATTTTGCTCTCCTGAAGAGGTCCCTGAGCTTTGTCAATCACATAAGGTTTTAACAGCGCATGTGTGGCACTGTTTGGCATGGGAGTGGAGTTGCTTCCGTGCAATCTGGGGATCTCCTTATACATCCCACAGACGTACGGACTAAGGCTTCTACACAGACGATGTGGTAAATGCTACGGAATTGGGATGTGTTACCCCACACAGAGATCATGTTCATGTGCTCTGAAATAATAATGTTTTAAAGGGATACACCAGTGAATGGTGATGTCGCTGCATTAGTTTAATTGCCAGTAAAATTAACTAAGAAGAAATTTATTTTTTTTTAAATAGTGGACTTCAAATGAATTATTCCACTGTTGGAAATATTTTAATATTACCAGTGTGTATTCCAGCAATAGCAACAATTCCAAAGCGTGTTACACAACCCTTGGCAGGGTGACTGTTTCCCACTTTTGGTGCTGGTTTCCTTGTTCACTGTGCCCCTGAGTTTTGACTTAGTGGCGGTTCTTTATAAGATTTAAAGTAACTTCCCAAGCTCACCTCGTTATTTTTGTATGTGTACGCACAACTTATTTACCACATTCCTCTAGAACTAAATTGCATTCATTGTCCTTACTCATTTAAATAAATCAGGTTTTTACTGTAACCTTTTAAGTCACTTTCTCACAGGACTAACAGCATGCAAGATCTGAAGTAGGGATCACCTGCCTAAGTTAGCAAGACCAGTCCTGAGACTTAATTTCATTTATATGAGCATGTTTGGTGGTTGCACAGTCTACAGCAGAGGCTACATAAAGAATTAATATAGTTTTTAGTTATAATTAGTATGGAAGACTTTGAATTAGGTATGGACTGGTATGTTATATGGTTTCCAGATTATTTGATTGCATAGCACTTATACCTGGGGGAGGTTTGCCACAGTACCCTGATGGGAAGCTTTAGAGTGTGAATTAAGCTAAGGAGAAACAAAGACAGTTGTAATATTTATTGTTTAACAAAGAGCCCGTATCCCTGGAACATAATTCTTCAGGTATTTTTCTGATGGCCACATCTTTCCAGTTTGGAAAGCTGAGGTCCTGTATATCTGTGTGTTAAAAGGAAAATGCACTGATGAAACTTTGGTATCACTGCAGATAAAACTAGGAAATATTTTATTAATAAAGATTCAAGATTCTGAACCATTAGTTGGAGTGTTCTTCCCTCTACCATCTAGTTAGCTGGAGGCGCCCAGGCTGGATTCTCCCCAGGAATTATCTCCATACCTATAAAGAAACAGCGCTGTCCTGAAAAACGCGGTGCCTCCTGCTCTGAAAAGCGCCTCTTGCAGTGCATTCCCGTGGAACGGACAACGAAACGTCGCTCGGGGTTAAACAGAAGCCACGGGCCGTCTCGGGAGCGCCGGGACTGCAGCCCGAGGCAGCCCCGTTCTCCTCCGGGCTCGGTGTCGTTCCCGGCCGGTGGCTCCTTTACCGCTGCTGTTGCGGGCGGGGGATAGGACAGCTCCCTCCCTCCGCGTCCCCCCGCCCGGTTCCGCTTTGCAGCCGCGGTTCCCGCCGGGAGCGGAGCGGCGGAGGCGGGGCCGGGGCCGGGCTCGGCGATGCCGGGCGGCGGGGCC
>VWYH01004141.1:1130751-1281838 GCA_013399365.1 Pampusana beccarii | reverse complement strand
CCGGCGGGAGCGGAGCGGAGGGGCCGCCCACGGCCACGCGTGCTCGGGGCGCGGCCTCCGGCCCCGCTCCCCGCCCGGTGGCTGGTGGGTGTTTGTGCGTGATCGCCAGTGGCCCTCACCCATCAAACAGGCAATATTTAACGCTAATTTGTAATGTAATTAATGCCTCCTTTTCCCCCATGAAGTTCTTCTAAATGAAGGTTATCGATGACCGAGGTTAAACCCCACGATGATTACACGTCACCCGTGTGTATGGTCAGGTCATTATATTCTGCGCTAGGTCAATATTGGCTTGTCGGTGCTCACGCTGCACGTTTCTGCTTTTTGGGGGGGCCCCGTGTTCTGGTGATGCGGGTGCATGACTGTGAAAACGCAAATGGCATCTCCCACCTTCTCTTTCTTTTTACAAGGAAGTTCCTGCTGCTTTCTGCTACATTTCTGAACATATTGTGGATGTGTTGGAGGGACTAACGCGGGTAACTTATTCCTAATCAAAATGCTGCAGTTGGCGTGCTCTGGTGCCTGCATCAAACTCTCTGTATTTCTATTAAAAACTGCACAATTTAATTTGAAGGCACAGCACTGCCTTGTCGTTGCCTGTGTGTCTGGAGAAGGTGACCGCAACGTCCCTAAAACCAACAGAGATCATCTCTGCTGCCCGCCCGGGACTGAACTTGGTGCTGCCTCCTGGTTGCAGTCCTGGACTTTGCTATCTCAAAAAAAAGAATACCCGCGTGATTTTTTGTAAATTAGCCTACTCATTTCGTCTCTTGCCAGATACAAATAAATTTCAAGACAGCCATTAGCTTTGGCATTTTTTGTATGTGCTTGGAAAAAGAAGAGTGTAAGAAATTCATGCCTGCAGCTGCAGTTTATAGCAACAACAAATCTGATATTTGTATTCTCGCAAGTCCAAAACTGTGTTTGAAGCGTAAAGAGCCTAAGTTAGTTCATTTTGGGATCTGTAAAACCCATCTCTTGGACTGGTTGTACCCTGCTGAACCCAAGCGGTGGCAGCGATGCCATCTGATTGATTTACGCTGTTTCGGGGTTTTTGTCCCTTGTTATTGGTGCAAATGTTGCTCCTCGGCTGTCTGCACCTCCAGGCCTTGCTGAGGTCGCACTGATTGCGTTAATTCCTGCTCTGCTCGGGCTCGCAGCCCCATCTGGTGGCACTGGGGCTCCGGCCGGTCTCTGCAGCGGGGCTGACGGAGTCCCAGTCACCCCCCCTGAGCTGCCGTGGTGCCCGCAGAGCCCCCGCACCGCAGGGATGCTCTGGGGCAAAATCGCTCAGCCCTTGTCTGGAGGTTCTCACAAACCTGTGCTGGCTGCTGATTTAACAGCTACAGCAGCTTGAGTTCTGTTCTGCTGGGGACAGAAGTTCATCCCGTTAAAGCGGTTATCATGTGAGTTTGAGACCCACCTGTCAGAATGTATCATCTAAGTAATCTCTCATGCCCTTAGTCTCTGCTCCTTTTTTATGTATCAAAGCTCCTCTGAACACCCCGCGGAACTTTCCTCTGTCTCCGGGTCTGGCTCTGGCCTCATGTACAGTTCAGACAATGATTCAGATATTTAAGCAGATGGTGTAATTTGTTATGTCTGTGTTCCCAGTAGTTTAAGAAGGGCTAATTTGCTTAAAACAGGACCTATTTAAACATAGGTGCTTTGCAGAATCTAGTGCTTATAGAAGCAACGTGTATCATATCATAATTGTGTCTTTATTGTATTTTTTTTTCTTTTCATTGTGAGTTAAAAAGCTCTTTATTGCTTGCAGAACTCCACAGTGTGTCCTATCTTTAAATCTCTTCCAGCTCCCTTAGGAATAGCAACATGCAAGTTGTGAAGAATACAATTTCCTATTTTGCTTCTGTCTTTTTAGATATTCCCCTGATATCCCTTTTAACTTTGTAATTGTACATTTAGCATAAAATGTAAATAATCCTTTATATGACAGAATGGAATATTTGAAAATTAATTCAGTTGTTACAGGATTTGGATGATTGAGGTGAACGAGGGTACAGGTGTGCTGGTGTCTGTGTTCGTTCCCATGAAGTAGCCTGATGCTCTTTGTTAGCTTTGTACAAAAGCATTTGCTGAACTTAATTGACCAAACAGAAATGGTCTTTCTTGGCTGTTCTGAGTTAAGCTGGTCTGTGAAATTATAGACAGTAAGAAACTGTACAATGAATTTTCTACCTCTTTACCTTTCTACAATACACAACCACAATTTCATCGTGTGGTTTTCTTGTTGTTGGACAAAAGAGAACCTCAGCCTCACTCCTGTAATGTTTTTTTTCCTCAATAGTCTTCGCAGTCTCACTGGCTGACAGCAGAGGAGAGGAACCAAGTTTTACTTGATCTCAAAGCTTCTGGCTGGTCTGAGTTAGGTGAAAGAGACGCCATCTACAAAGAGTTCAATTTCAAAAATTTTAATCAGGTAATTCTTTTTATATACCACTTTGAATATAAAGGAAATGTAATTGCTTTGATTTCCATACGATCCTGATGGGAAAGTATTTATATTCAGAAATTTGAGAGCATCCTCGTAGGGCCAAACTATCTTGGGTTTGCCTTGACAGATTGCTCTCTGATTCTGATCTCATTAGGTGGAGTAAATTAATTCTGTTTTGTAGTTGGTAAGTAGATTTTTATCTAATATTACAATTTCTTGATTATAATATTAGGGCCACTACTATGGGATTAGACAAATATTATTTGATCCTGGTATTTTTTACATTACTAGCACTCATAAATGAATGCTAGAAATATGTAAGTGATGGACAGCGGGGTTCATTTTTGTCTGGAAAAACTTGAGAAAAACGGGATAAGAACAGAAAGTTTTGGGAAATAAGGTGGATAAAATATGATACATTCTGCCTTCTCAGCAGGAAGGCAGAATTCTATTATATTCTGGAATGGATCGCAGTAGCTGATCTCGCAGTGTCTTCAGCACGGCAGGCTGGAGTTACACCGCGGTGGGTTTTCATTTGGAGTCAGAATCCTGAGATGTGTCTCGGACTCGCAGTAACACATCTTGGGCATCAGTCACAAACTTGCTTTAGAAATCCTGAATTTATCCGGAGATTTGCGGTCGGCTACATTCCCCTCCAAAATTGCCTTCTGAGGAGTCATGACATTGCTTAGAAAAAAGTCACGTTCCAAGAGCAGGCGTTTCCCTTCTGTTTTATTTCTGCAGGGGGTGAGCGCCGTCTCGGCAGGAGGGGAAACCCCAGGTTTTGTTGGGGCTGAGCTGTTTTTCCCGCTGTGAGGGGGACGGGTGAGCTCCAGGCTTTGTTGGTGTGCGGGGGGACCTGGAGCTTTGCTCTCAGCTTCTCATTTACATGGCTGTGCCTCAACCCTGATCAAGATTTTTTTTGAAATCGCAGTGAGCTAAATAAACAACAACTTGTAAGGCCGGCTCTTTATTTTTTCCCCATTTCGTGCAGTAGCTATCATGGCAAGGAAAGCCTGGGCAGTAGAGAGGAGGTGGGTGAGGTGCTGGCCCCTCCAAGCTGGGGGAAAGCAGAAGAGAAAACTTCAGACAAATCCAGCTCTTGAGCAGGATGGGCTGGCCCAGGGAACACATCCAGAGCCCCGAGTACATCTTTTCCTGGATTGCACTTCAAACCTGAACGTTAATATAGAACAAATACAACTGTATCAGATAATTCAGAGGGGAAGGAAGGAGGGAAGCCCGTGAGAGGGAGCTCACATGAAACCTTGGTGAGATGTGCAGGCAGCTCCCAGCTGGAGCAACCAGGAGACACCGGCACATTTGATACCGATGAGGTGGAAGTAACCCCTGGAAGAGTTGAGATTTTCAGCCTTTGTGCTTTGAATATTCATGAAACTGCATCTCTGTGGGGGCATGGTCAGAGTCTTTGTTGGTTCAGCACAGCTAGAAACGACTTTTTTTCCCAATGTTAATAAAAAGTGGTTTTGCACACTGTAAATAAATTGGTTTGATCAGAGGGACTTCTGTGTGCCAACAGACAGGTCAAGAGACAAACCACTGCACCCCACCAGCAGATATTTAGAAAGCCCATTGCTATGGCAAAAAATTACAAAGTTGTGGGGTTTTGACTGTGCGTGTTTGTCTTACAACGTAGGTAGATATCCATATGTCTTCCTCATTTGAAGATCGATGAAGCACATACCAGTATAGGAAGCTGGGTATGTTTAATATGCTCATTAGTAAATGATGTAGTATACATTTATACTTCTGGTACATGTCATCTTAGACAGGGTACTCAAAAAAAATCGCCACTTGAATTGCTTGGGAGATATTGGTACAGGCTCTTTCATTCTTGGTTGCCCTTCATGGATGTCGGGGGAAGGCAGAAACGAGAGCAGAGGCTGGAAATCAGCTTCAAAACTGAACATTCTGCGCCCAGCCAGGAGAACGAGCTGGGCAGGTGGGTCCCCTGGTTGGATCAAGGTTTATGTGCAAACATCTGAAAGCAGAATTTCGCCTGCTGATTTGTAGGAGCTACTGCAGTGTCCCCGTTTGCAGTTGCGGAGGGCAGAACCTGTTCCTGTTATCGGAGTCCCGAGAAAGGGCTCAATGTACAGATCCAGAGGGGATGCTCAGAGCTGGTATTAGGGAGCAAGTATTTGCCTTTCGATAAGTTGAAGCTGAAAGTAAATTAAAATTATGTATGTATGCTTATTGATGCATACGTTTATAATAACTATTAATAAATATTGTGCTTATTACCACCTAGGGAACAAATGACAAAAGCAGAGCTGTATCTGCATGGTACTTTGGGAGAATTTAGTCCTGCAATGAAAAAAATCAAACTTGCAGATACAACTTATTTCATTTCACTTAATAAATATTCTGTTTGCATTATTTAAAGTGAGTATTCAGTAAAAGTCACAGGACTGAGGATTATCATTTCCTCACTGATCTTCCTGCTGCCCTTTTACAGATGGTGTAAAATCAGGTGTGTATAAAAAAAGAAAAAAAAGAAAAAAGAAAAGAGTAGTTGAGCTGACATGAAAGGTATTTCAGATTTATGTTTTGCAGATGATATTGGTATGATTAATGTATTCATTGCTTTTTTTTATTGCTTCTCGCAGATAATGTTCATGATGCATGGAAAATTCTGTGGCTTTAAAATCTCTGCCAGGTTTACAAAGTCTGTGTATGTCAACAGATGTTAAGAATATAAACACAACTTTTATTATAAAGTCCTGCAAATGTGTAGACATGAGTTTGGTTTATGTATATTATTTTCAGCATGAGAATGAAATGAAACTTCTGTGAAACAAGAGTTATTTAGATTCCTGAAGCTTTCAGGCTGAGATTAGCTCGGGTAAAAGCCATCAGCGACGGGCTGCCTCCGTTAAGGCTGACGAGCTAATGACACCACTGGCTTAGGGAATTAGTTTGGAACCCAAAACTCGAAAATGCTCGTGCTGTTAGTTAGTCGGAAGATATGTTTTCATGAAAATGGGCTTTTTGGGTACAATTCTCTACAAGAAGCTGGAAACCAGCCTGGGCCCCAGCTGGAAGCCCTTTTGCTGTGGTGGGTGCTCCTCACACCCTGGTCCTGGACTGGGTGCTGGTCTGTGTTCCTGTTGCCTTCAGCGTGAGATGCGTGGTGGGCGTTCTGAGCCTTGTACGAAATATAAAATACGTTGACAGTGAGGGGAAAAATGCAAATGTAACTCAACTGTGGAGGAGAGCACTGTGGAAGAGCCGCGCTGATCGCACCGATGCATCCGTTCTCCTTACGCCTTGCAGTTGCTGTGGGTTAGTGCCGCTGTTGAACAGCAGGTAGGCAGCGAGGAATTAAACTCGGAATCTTTTACCTCCAGGACCGTGGCTGGGGTGTGCTGAATCAAGGACCCACATGATGTATGTGCTTGGCAGAAACCTCTGACCACGAGCGAGGTCTCAGCGAGCACGTGTGCTCGGACCACGCCATGCACGTCTCGAGCCCTGCCACACATCCAGGGGCTGGTGAGCCTCCGTGAACCTCACAGCCACGTCAGGGAGCTTGTTCAGGGCCTTTTTCCCTGGCTGCAGGGAAGAGAAAAGCTGCTAGTGATGCTTTTGGGCTGCTGTGTAGCACCAAGAAGGCATGCTCTAGTCCATTCATGTCCTTGTGCTACTAAAAACGCTTCTTTTGTAGCTGTGGAGCGAGCCCTCTGCTTCCAGTCTGCCCAAGCAAAATTCAGAATCCTGATAGAAAGTTAATTTACACCTTCAGACAATGCTGGTAACTTCTCCCAATTATTGTTCTGCATGCTCAGAAAAGAAACTGCAGAAACGTTGGGACTGATGTTAAGAGCTGGTCATCGAGGGAGGGAAGGGTTGTTGAGGACCTCGATGTTCTCACCTGTATCTCAGGAATTTCCTGGGGTTTTCTCGGCAGTTCAGTACATCTCGGGAGGGCTGATCCTGCAAAGGGGACAGACCTGCCTTAAAAATCAGAGTTTCCCCGGGTTCATCTTGAGCCCAATCCCCGCGGGGCAGGCGGCTGCAAGGGCTCCAGGGGGTGGTGCTGAGCACTCCATTTGGGTCCTTTGCCCAGCTGCTCATTCTTGCCAAATCTGCAGGAACATCTTAACTGCAAGACTTCCATGTCTCTTGTCAAAGTTGGTTGGATTTGATCAGAGGGTTTAAGGGGCAACTGCCTGTGTGATTGCATTTCCTTCGGTAATCACGCCAAGGCAGAAAATGCAGTTAGGAAATTACAAAGGTGGGCACATTTGCTGATGGTCAGGTTCAACGTTTACAGCTGCTTTCTTTTATAGGGTAAGTTTTTAATTAAGTTTGGTTTCTTAAAAAAAAAAAAATAATGTAGGAAGTCTCCATAAGACCTCTAACGTCATTTTGTAAAATGACAGGAAATCAAATGCTCTAAGAGATTTAAAATAGCTTTTAAAAATATCTTCTGTTTTGAGGCTACAGGACCAGGCAAAAGATGAGCCTGAGTGGAGGGGACAGTGAGGAGATGCCTTGGAGGACAGTGCTTAGTGAGAGTAGAAGCACATGTGTTTTGTTGGAATTGTTGCTTTTTGAGAACTTATTTAAAGATGTGCAAAAAAATCTAGAACTGTTAAATAAATTATTATTCTCACTTTGCATTTCCTTTCTAAATTTTCCAGCTCTGTTGCTTGAAATCCAGAAAAGAACCCCAAAAAACAACAAAAACGANCAGACAAAGCATGTTACAGTAGATGCCTTTTTTTTTCCCCGTCCTCATGGAAATGCCGATTATTGTCCTTCAGCTGTAGGGACACGTACTTAGATTTGTCCCTTTAAATTGATAATCCTTTTTGTTATATCACAATTACACATCTGAAGGAATTTTGTAGGATATGCAATGAATACTCTCTATTTATTTCGATGCTGGTACTTGGGGCCAGTCCCTGTAATGTCATCTGTGTCAACGCTCCCTTTTTCTACTCCCAGCGAGTTGCTTTGTCTTCTGGATTGATCAAAGATTGGAAAATTTGTTTTTATGTACATAGGCAGTGTATTTCATTGCTGCTTTATATACTTAATTTTTTGGCTGTTTGGCTGAAATCTGTCCACGCCTTTTACGTATTGAAAACATAATATCCTTTAACCTACAGTCTGCAGAGTTAAAATGAATATTATGTTAAATGTTTGGTTGTGGACCACATCTCCAGCTTTTTATATGCCACAGTGGTCTTGTGAGTTTTTTTCTTCTCCATTGTCTGATAGTGAGGTCATTTTCAGTCCTCTGAGAAATTTTATTCCCAGCCAGATGCGGGCCATATATTAAAAGTAGCACCTGTGGCTAATATCACAGCAGCTTACCATAAATTTACATGGTAACTAGGATTATATCTGTCAAGACTGTTAAAAAATGTCTAGATTTAATTTGATTTCCAGTATTGAAGGAGCTCTCCAACATTTTGCTTCATAACTATATTTTAAAAGTTAAAATCACTCCATTGTTAAGTTTTATAGCACTCCCAGTGCCCATTAAGTTGATTTGTTAAATGGGGGTCAGAATAAAGCAAGCTGGCTACAGGAGGATCGGAAACCAACCCATTTGTGACAAATTTAGTCCTCACGTGTGAATCTTCTCAGAGCCGGGGACTGATTGGATTCAGGTGCAGCTTGTGTCGGTTGTGTTTAACCTCAAAGCCTGAGCAGCCTCAGCCCGACTGTCACTTGTGCTAATCAAATGATGAACCTGTTTTCATTTGTTTGGGGAGGAATTCCTATTTTTATTGTAGTATTTTAAATTTTGGTATTTTTAATGTAGCATTTTTAATTTTCACTGGTTTTAATGTGGTATCAGTCTGCTTGCCCCCTCTGCTAGAGTTTTCATTAGATTGCCTGTCAAATGAAAAGAAATGGGGTTTTTTTGTCCGCTCAGGTAGGTGCTGGTTTTCATATAGTCTTTCCTAAACTGCTTCATTTTCCGTTATCCTTTGAATCCTCTCCCATATGCTATGATTTGTGCACCTGCAAAGTTATGAAAGTATTTCTTTTGGTAGTTATGTTGTTCACTAACTTCCCTGAGTTTATGAATACAATAACCTATTTACAATAAATCAGAATTATTTATGGGTGGATTTACAGAGTTGAGAAAAATCTTTGTATCCGAAAATAATGAATTTCTGGCGTATCTTCCTGTTGACATTTTCTTTTATTAGAAACTGATAGTGAAGTTTTCGGGACTGGCAGAGGTTAACCTGCCGGCTCAAACTAAGCCAATTAACTGGCTCAAGTGTGCACAGTAAAATGTATGTGATTCCTGGATGGTCCAGCCTTCTTGTGATTGAGTAAATAACGCTCTCGGCTCCAAGTCGGCGGGTCGAGGTGCAGCTGTGGGACATGGACATGGTCCCACTGCCCACACTACTGCCTGGCCCTGCCCGTGGAAGGCAGGGAGCTCCGGAGCTGGTGGAACACAAGGGGAGTTGGTTTGGAGATGGTTTGTTTGAAAGCTTCCGAGTCTCCTTCCCTGGCCTTAGAGGAGAAGATGCTGCTGGTGGGACATGGTGTGTCCAGTGGTGCTCCCAGTTACCTGTCAGCGAGCAGTTTGCTGCCGGGGGGAAATTCTGCAGAGTTTGGAAGTCTGTAGTGGTGGAAATAAGGAACTGAGTTGCATGTAGGCAGAAATTAAATCCTTGCTGCTGGGAGCTGGGAAATACTGGATTTATTTTCTTCTCATGGTCAGCATGGCTGGCAGGGTACAAAACCACGTGTGAAGTCAGCCAGTGCTCCATTTTCAGACCAATGTTTTGCACTTGGCAACGTTTCTCTGTTTCAGGTAGCCTTACTGCATCAGCAGCTTCTTGTGTCTTTTAAAGTCCTTCACAAATAGCCTTTCTTTATATATCTGGGAACTCTTGTTTTGTCCTTCAGTCTCTTTGTTAAAACTTCAGAGTTTAATGCATGTGAGAAATTAATGTCTGATAAAAGTCAGGCAGGTGATGAGCAGTGATTGCTCCTCTTCTCGTCGTGGGGTATCTCATCTCCTCTTTGGCCAGGATCTGTGTGTGCGGGTCGCACTGCCCTTGTGTTCCATCTGCCTGGGACAAGTTACAGTACCAGTGTCACCGTTGTAACGTCATCCTGGCAGTACCACCAGTATCAGGCTGCCAGGATTGTGTAAAATGTCATTATATTAGTCATATTTAAATAAAATTAATCATGTTGAAGTTAAAGGTTCAGAGTAGGAACGTGCTTCATCTCTTTCATCATGCGAGGTGGCCCATCATAGGTGTTGGAGAAGTTGCATCAATTTAATTTTTCTTGTGACTTAGCTGTAATTAGGGATGCTCATTTTCTTGATGAGCTAAGTCATATTTTGCCCTAGAATAAACAATTATTTTATTGGTTATAATTATTGGGGGTGGTGGTGTTCCTAATGGCTGAGTTTGCCCCACCAAGTAGACCTATTCTATCTCCATTTAAACAGGCCACTGCTTAAATCTGCCCAGCTGACCTTTGGGCTGCTCTCCAGTTGGCTCTAATACAAATGCTTTCCTTAAAAGGTGGATTTATTATCACTCATGTAAAAATTATTACAGCATTTGCCTTGTGCTTGTTTCATGCATTGATCTGAAAGTGCAAAAGAAATTATTTGTCAAAATTCCTTTTGGATTTCACAAGCTGTCTTGTAGATTTGGAGTAGAATAAATGTTTCTCCTTTTTTTCAGCTGCACAGATTGATTGCTCACTCTGTTTGAATTAAACAGAACAAACGTTATATCAGCCATGTGGGCAGGGCTGCGGTACATTTGTACCAAAGGACCGCAAATGTGAGCAGGTCAACTTGATTTTAACTAAAGTTCAGACTCTTTCCTTGTTAAACCACCTTTGGAAAATGTCACCATTTTGAATTCAGTTGGACACCTTCATTTGGGAAAATGCAAGTGTGACTGATGCTGCCTTTTCTGAAGAAGATGGCCACTCAGAATGATTTTTTACTTTTTCAGTTAAGGAAACCTGGTGTCTTGCTACTCTCTATGCATTACAATTTATTTTTATGGGAATGCTGGAAAGATGCTGATTAAATGCAAACAGCACATCTCTCTGTCTTGATTGTTTAACCTTTTGCATCCCCTTGCTTTTGGAATAATGCCTGACTGTGTTTTCCAACCATTAATTGCCTTTTACGCTAGCAGTTCTCACTTTCTCCTACTCCCATGAAGGAGGGAGAAGCTTTGGGATATTATCCTCTGCAATTGTAATTAAAAATGGACGCTAGCTGGCAGAATCAACTAAAATAGAACTGCAACGCCCCTGTTTAAAAATTAACCATTACTCACCAAAAAAGCACATCAAACCCGCTTAGCGGACATCCGTTAATCCCGCGGTGAGCCGTTTCGGGCTTTAATGCACACTGTTTTACACGTTAAGGGGTTTGAAGTCGCGGGCCAGCGCTGACCTTTCACATCTGCTCCTCTCGCAGTCGGAATCTCCGCTCGCCGCTCCCCGTCAGGCCGGATTAACGTGATGAAGTGCAGCGCTTCTGCTGGCTGCAATTTCGGAGTTTTGATCAGAATTATTTCTTTCACAAACAATCACGGTTGGCTAAAACGTTACATCTGCTCTGAAAAGCCACTGGCAGGCCCGCAGTTTATCGAGGTGACCTGAGTGTAATTTTTTTTTTCTTATTCCTCTTTATTCCCACAAACCTTCTCCATATGGGTTTTTGAGGGGAGAGCTTCCCATCTTCCTCTTCCCCTTCTCTTCTTTTAATTTTGTTGGGCTGAGATAAAAAGTTGCTTTGGACAAACATAAAGCTGGCTGTGATATCTTGGAGGGGTTTGGTGGGGACCCCCATGCTGAGTCAGCACCTCACTGCTGGGCTTACCTAGTGCTGAGGGTGCTGTGTAGGAAAAGGTCGTTTTATTCCTTGGATCAAAGAGGAATGTCCCGATTTCATGATTTAGTGTGATTTTCCTCATGCTGTGATAACAGTAGGCAGTTAAATGTGTGTCTGTATATGACCAAGGTGTCTGTGGTCGGGAGAATCTTTATTCCACGGTACGGTGGTTGTAGCAACCAAAACCAGCGTTGGCTGTACAAGCCCAGGATGTAGTGTTTCTGCATGCATCTTGTAATGCCCAGTCTAATGAAAAAACAGGGGTGTACAAAGGGTTTCCCTTTGTGGTGTGCTTCTATGAATTTGTAAAAGAATTTGATGTTTGCTAGAGGACTGAGAATTAGTATTTGTCTCCCCATGTGAGCCCGTCTTTCTGTTTCCAGGTGTACCGATGTACTGATGGTATGGGTTACCTAGAGGAACCCTTGTGTCTTAGTGAAAAAAATCAACCAGCCAAAAAACCTCATGCAACCTCTCAATATATTAGACATTGAATGTACTCTGCCACCTCAGGCATGTACTTGGAGCACATGGAGGGGTCTGAGACAGCTGAAGGTGTCAAATATAACTTGTCTATCTGAATTGTTGGCACTCAAATGAGCATGGTTCTTAATAATGTGACTTAAGGCGGTTGCATTCCTCATTTCTCCATGACCTGCTCCACTCATTCTTCCAAATACCAGGGACGGGAGATGAAGCACAGGTCTAGGTGGCCTACAGATCACGAGGGGAGCAGTGGGCATGGCAAACCAGGCAAGGTACCAAACTGCTCCGAGACTTCCTCTCCAAAGAGGAAGATGCTTGCTCTCTCCTACTCTTTCTTCAAAGGATCTGTCACTTCTAGAGTTGAAATGTCTGTCCACAAAATACTGTTTGAATTTTATAGTGCAATATAAATTAAAAGCCAAACATGAAGACCCATTCTGACAATACAGCAGATGCTTTCAGCATCCCTGGCTGGATCTGCAGTGAATGTTCCTCAGTTTGCTTTGTTTCATAGCATGAGGTCTTTTTAGCTTCTGGCTTGGTCAAGAGGGTGATCAGAAGACCTCTTGAGAATTCCTCACACCTCCATTGTGATTTCTTTGTCGCGTGTTTGAATTGTTGACCCTGTCTTTAAAAACAACAAAACAGAACAAAAAAAGCTGACAGTGTAGTGGGTAAGGGGGATAGTGGAAGATGAAACGGTCTTGAGACCTGGCGCTGCTTCTCCTAATCCATCAGAAAGCAGTGCCTTTCTTATCACTCTTTGATGTTTTCCTAGGATCATAAATGGCATATATTTAGAGGATTATCAGATGCAGGATATGATTGCCCTTGAATACTCAGCAGAGAAGATTTTGGATCTTAAACTGTTAGTACGTGTAATCTTGGCCAAAAGACCAAGGAGAATTTTGTCTGAGCACTCCCTATGTTATCCACAGCACGCATGGCATGTGAACTTCATTTTCATGTCTACAGAATGAAATTATTCCTTCACATGTGTTTAAAAAAAAACAGGGGTAAACCAGTAATATTTTGTCTTGATTTCACCAGGTCTGTTCCATCCAAAACATGGTGCGATGGGATAGTGAATGTCTCTGTTCTTCTGCACCGTACCTGAGCTCTATAACCAAGTCAGAGGATTTGAGCACCTTTTTTTGAAGTGGGGCAATCACATAAATTAATTCTGATTTAGGCTGTTTTGCCATGGCTTCTTGTTGCGGCTGAGGCTCGTTCATTGCCCAAGTGGCAGCATCCTTGTGCAGCACGAAGGATGTCGGTGGGCAGCGCCCTGGCAGAGGCTGCCTGAACTCACAGGGCTGGAACTGGAGACCAACCTCACCTTGTTACAGGTTTATTTTTGTGGTGGCTTGTGTGATGGCTTTATTGCAGTGCAGCCAGGGGGTTGATTTGCTGGGCCAAACATTTGCTTTAACAGGTGAAGTTATCATTGTTCTTTCAGTTGTGCAGCCAAGAGAGTTTATTATTTGAACTGACTGATCGCTTTAACAGGTGCTTGGTTAATGGGGGCTTCGCTGTATTATTTTATGTTTTTAGGTAGAGTGCAAAAAGCTCATGTTAAAAAGTAATGTTTCTTGAAAGAGCCCTTTTATTTGGTGTAAACCTCCTGAGTGCAACCTTTGTATTCCATTTTTGAGCACAAAGCATACAAAATTGGCTTGGGAGGTGGAGAGTCACATTTAGCTGACTATGTGGCTGGAGCACTTATTCTGTGTTCTAGTTCAGTCCTGAAAACAGGGATTATTTTCTTTCTTTCTCTCTAAAATCTAATTTAGAGTTCTGTATTTTTGAATAAATAATATTTATGAAGCTATGTTTACCTAAAGTGCTAAGGAACTGAAACTGGGGGAAAAAAGGCATTTATTTTGAATATTGCTATGAAGTAATATATCACAAATATCATGGAACCTTGTTCCAGGTTTGGTTGGGATTTAGGATGTCTACTGATTTTGCAATAGTCTTTATGTGCAACTGTAATTATTTTTATCTACCTATAAGCAAATGAATGTGTTTTGTAGTATGGTTGTATTGAGCCAGCAGAGTCTGGGCTTGAAGCTTTTATCACTCACAGAAAAAAAGTTTTTATGCCGTTTTACGACATCTCCATGTTCTCTCACTTCTACTCCATCAAGTCTGTAAATCTTTTTGGTGCAATAGGTGATTAATTTTGGCGTGAAGTCTGTTCATTGAATCACCGAGAATATTATCTGCCTTCTGTTCATGAAATCCAGGTGCAATCACTTACTGTAATAAAAATGAGAATAGGAAAAAGGATCTTCAGCAGCGAGGCTGCTGGGAAAGTCAAGATGTGATGAGGAAGATAGTAGCAGATGTAACATTTTGTGTTACCAGCAGTAAGAGAAAAATATATCTAAAGTCAGCAGTTATGAAAATCCTGATATTAACAGACCAAGAAAAGATAAAGTTGAGGTTTGTTGTGCAGATTGTGTGTATGCCACACACTTAGCGAGCATGAGGGGAAGAGGAAAGGCGAGCGAGAAGAAGGCTGTAAGAGCAGGTCCCTGCTCTCTGCCTTCCTTGGTCCCTTTGTGTTGATCCCATATCCCTCGGCCTCAGATGAAAATTTGTATTTGTTTTTCCAGACCAGTTGAGTCTCAGATGGGGCAAATGACTCTTGCACCTGCTTTACAACAAACTGCTGTTGTCACTTAGGTCACTGCTGAGCTCGGGAGGTGAAGCCCTTGACTCAAACCTCTTTTGGAGAAGCTGCATCTCGAGCAGCATCAGGACAGTTGTCGCGTCGAGTGCTGCACCTGGTTTGGATCCTGCCGAGCGAGTGTAAAATTCCAAGTGGTTTGGGCTTTTCCTGGGACAGAATTCTTGAAATTGCCTTCTGTCATCTGCTGCAGCCCTTGACATTGTACTGGTACCTGTGTGAGAAACGTCCCCATTGAGGAAAGGCCGTGCCTCCCAGCTCCGCTCCTCTTTGCCTCCATTTATTCTTCATGTTCTTCAAATTGGTAAATCATATGACAATAAACAGAAATACCCTCAATGAAGAGAGAAGGGGAAACTGTTGTTTATCTGGTCAGGTGGTTTAGATTAGTGGTGATGCTGGTCTGTATTATGTTACTTTAAATCATAGTGTCCCAACAGGACATAAATTATGAAGATTGTTACAGTATGTTTCATCCAATGTAAGATCAACAAATTGGAATAATTTTTTTATAGGAAAATCAGTGCTTTGGCAAGGTTATTGTTGAAGAATTTAATTTAACTTGAGCTTTGCTTGCATTATTTCTTAATATATAAAAACTATTTGCATAATGTATGAAGTATAAACATTTTTAGAATCAAAGGCAAGAATGCCTTTTCCAAGATTACAGAGAGTGGCAAACTACTTAGAATAGATCAGTGTTTGTGCTTTTGCTGTCAAAAATGTTTGATATAGAGCTGGCGAGCTAGTTTCTTCACCGACATAATTGTAAACAAGTCTTGGGAGACAGAAACAGCATTCTTTGCAGAACATGGTGTAAAGGTCTTCACAGATCTAGCATGGAGAGCAGTGTTTACAGCTGTAATATGAATATAAAAAGGTAACTTTTTTAGAGAGCAAAGCAGCATTTCACTTTTGTATAAATGATGTGTGCAGATAAGTATGGGGGATGCGAGCAGTTGGTACTGGGTGTTAAAAGGATATTGTAAACGCAGAAAAGCATAGGCAATTACATTTGAAGTTGTAGTTGTGGGTTGTTTTGTTTTTTTTTTAGTTTCACATTTTGTTATGAAGGCAGGAGTGGTGGTATGTCTGCAGTATTCCCCTCCCATCCTTTCCCTTTATTAGCGTCGTTTGGAATTGGGAGTACAGCTTTCCCCAGTCCTGAGCGATGCCTGGGGAGTGGGGAGATTGGCTTGGGCTATTAAAGGGGCGAAAAAAAAATATCTGCCTGTGATGTTTGAGATGTTGCTCCCCTTCAGACCCTTCTGGCTGCCCGTGTCTGAATGGGGTGGGATGGATGGAGTAGGGAAATGTGTGGCCATTGCTTCCACTCTCACCAGAGAGATGGAGACAAGAATAACCTGAGTTTAGCTCTATTTCGAGACATGATTTAGTTGCGTTCTCAAGGACCGTCTGGCTGTTCTTGGAATGGTATTAAAAAGGCAAAGAGCAGAAGGTGTTCCCCTGGTTCATGTCATGGTTGAATACAGACAGGGCCAAGAAAAAATAAGAAAAAATGAAAATATCTAATGCCACATGGGTGTGGGGTCCCTGGGGATGGTTCAGGCAGGCAGATGGTGCCATCAGGGAAGAATCCCACAATGGGCATGTGGTTTTGAGAATTAATACCTGTCCTCCTGTGCTGCCATCACCTTCCTAAATACCAGTTGGATTCCTCTTTTTTTGTGTGTTTTAACCATCTTGTCCTTTTCAGATGAAGAGTGTAGCCTTGTGAGATGGTTTTTGCATATTTGTAAGGTGAAAGTTTTTCTTAATGGAGTAAAGAGAGTTAAATAAAATAAACCCTGCATTTTTCTTGAGAGCACAACAGAAAGTGTCATGAGATTAAGTCGAACTCTTGTGACTAGCTAAACATCACTTAAAATAGCTTGACATTAATGAGGTTTTTCCTTTTATCTGCTGACCCATAGCTCACTGTTAGGTAGTAATGTCAGCTGGATATGCGAAAGCTTCTGCAGTTTGGAAGTGAACCTTAAGGATTTGAGTTTATTGTTGTTACACGTGTCAAACTCCTCCGGAGAACACATGCTGTATACTGGGTGGTTTTTACTGGAGTGAATGGAAAGCAAATGTGTGAGGCATCGTCATCATTGCCTTGTATGACAATGTCGCTATAACTTGTTTTATTTATTCATTGCCCACTGATAAATGATACAGATGCAGGCCGAGTGGGTGGGGAAGGGAAGACAGGTAGCCCTCGCACGCCGGAAGGTCAAGGTTAATGCTACCTCCAGTGTAATAATGACAGATGGGAGGCAGAAACCTTAGTGTACTTGTGATTAGCATATGGTTTCCTTGGCTGAGCGTCCAAAGGATTTAAGAAGCCTGGGTATGTTCTTCCTAGCGTACGCATTTTAGAACAAATAAATAAAAAGTGTGTATGGTTATATTGTTGAGCCTTTCAGCTGTTTTTCTTGAATATCTCCACTTTTGAGTCAAGTACTGTCAGCTGCTTTGTTCTGGAGATGCTCTGGGATAATCCATCACTGGGGACTTGCGGGCGGTGATATATTAGCACGACATATCGACCTGTGTTGCTTTGATGTGTAACTCATCAAGATAATGTTGGCAAGCGTTGTACAAAAGCAGCATGTTTAAAAAGTATTAAGATGAATTGATTCCTTGCTTAAGAAGTGTGAAAGGAAGAATAATAGCAGATTAGCTCCGGGATGCCGCGGTTCTCCCGGAGCTGTGCAGCCGCGTGCGGCGCAGAGGGACGGATGGAATTTCATCTTTTCCTCCCACTTCTGACAGCAAAGTGTCTGGCCCTGGTTTTCCCATTCTCAGGCAACAAAACTCACATTAAGTTTTATTTTGTGATGGCATGTTTTGTCACTTTCAAAAGAAGTTTGGCCAGTCCCCAAACACTATGTGATAGCTGAATATTTTAAAGTGGAAGGGGTTTGTTTGATTGGTTTGGGGTTATTTTTACTTTATTAGGTTAACTTGTTTTTCCGATTGTAGCTCTGATTTGTATCTCATAGAGGCATGCTATGGCTGGTGGTATTAAAAAAACATTTTAGAAGTAACGTTATGACTGAAACACCAGGTTTTAGTTCCTTTAGGTCCCTCTTTCATTATCTTAAAAGGTATGAAGGGAAGAGACATACTGGTACACCCAAGGCATCTCCTTGTCTGTGCAAGGATTCCTTCACTTGTTGCTTTTTCTAATGGTGTTCGTGGCTCGTTGAGGGGACTCTGTCTGCCATCACTTGGGTGACATGATGAAGTTATTTAGAGTAACCTGTATGTCTGGATGTTATTTTAGCCCAAATGTCCTAAAAGGATTGGACTGAAAATGTCTGCCTAATGTGCCTGTTACTGAAATGTCACAATACTTGATAATATTTAATACACCAAAGCCTCTTTTAACACTTCTTTATGCCTTCTAGAAAATGCACCAATCCTTTCTTTCTCCTCTCTTTTTATTTTTTTCAGGGAAAAATCTCAAAAAGTTCTTGGTAGTGGCTGAGGGGCTGCAGATCTCTGTTACTAATATAACGAAAGTCAAGATTGTGTTGGGTCTCGCTGTGGTGAATGAAGTACTTGCCCCACTTTCATCAAGAAATGTGTGATGGTCTGATAAACTCTGCCCACCAATGCAGTCTTGACAATGATCTTGCACTGCAGACTGCTTAATAATTTTCATTATTTTTAATTAAAGTTGAAGAAGTGCAGACTCCTGCTCAAATTAAGGTTGGTTGTGTTGCCGGAATGTGGTAATTACTTTAATTGATCACAAGATAGTTTCCTTGATCACCAATTAGACCAAATTACCGATCAAGTTTCAAGACGTGAAGAAATGTCCAAACTGATTTTATGTAATAGTGTTTTCATATCTAATCAAACCTAAATATCTTTTCCTTCCAGAGCCAATTGTATTTTCCCAAAGAAAGGTTACAGCTCTACAAATATAAAGGTGATTCATAAACAATAGCATTCCAATTCATTTAATTAGCAAAGGAAGTATTTAAGACCTTAATGGAGATTGTGCAATGTGTAATACAGCCTGCATATATATGTAGGTGGGTGAGTTCCTCAGATGGACAGACAGACACTGGTAGAGCACACATGAACTTGGTAGGGATTTCGTAAATTTGATCTATTTTTCCCCTGCTGTTCGGTTGCGCAGAGGTAATGTAGTTACAGATGCATGTTTTAAACTTTGGGGGACGTTTCTATATAGATTGCTGTGTTGGAGATACATTCCTATTAAGCCCATGAACACTCTAAAAACATTTAAGTCGAATATCATTCAGCACTATTAATGCAGAAGGTTTGCAAATCGTTGCTAACATCTAATGCACGACTTGGAGCTTCCTGCTTCAAACGTGCTGCTGAAACATTTGCAAATTTTTAAAAGTAATTGTTCACTTGAAGTAAAACTAAACCAAGTGAGAGCTTCAAGGGAAGTTAGGTTTTCCCAAATTTTGGAATGCTCCTGGGTCAAAGAAAAAAGCTTTTTAATTGCTGACAGTTTGGTGATTTCCAAATGACAAACCTCATTGGAATGATTTCCCCTGATTATAACGTTTGCATTCGTTTGACTGGCAAAGCGACTAACAAAGTCATACTTCATCCAGGCACTGATTCTTTTTTTTTCTTTTTTTTTTGCTTAAAGGTTTTTGTAATTTGTGAGAGGAAAAAAGACTGAAACTATTATCAACCATTATATGTTATTCATTGACCACATGTTTGTTTGAAACTGCCATCACTTGCTGGAATGCAGGCTATATACATTCTCTTCTATAAATTAGCACTAAAAAAAAATACCTAAATCAGGTACGGTTTTGTTGAGCTTGTTGTATTATAATATGAACCAGACTATAATGTGGATGTTACTTTTGCTTTGCATGTTAATTTAGGTCCTGAACCCCAACGGATGGTGCTCACTATGAACAAAACTCGCTGACTTAGGGGCGTCCTGCTCATGCACTGAGGCCCTTTGGGCCCCACTGCATAATTCTGTTCTTGATTTACATGGACATTCTAATTTGCTTTATAATGTAGTGATTTGCTTCTAAGTATTTTGGCAAGGGCCTGCTATTATTTTCTTCTTGAGCCTGTGATAAAAACCTGCATCTTGAGGGAGCATGCTGTGCAGAATACAGGAATGGAGGATTGGGAAACCTATTTTAACTCATTTTAAGGGAAAATATTTTCTCATAAATCAGAGGGGCAAACTCCCCTGCCACCTTTCTTACTCCAGTTAAATGAATAGCAAAATAGCTACGTGAAAGGATGCGTTTCTGGAAGTGGTATCAGTAATGCTGTGGCGTGATGCTTAATTGGAAACAGCACATTTTGAAGATGCAGTAAGGGATGAGGAGTTTGGATGTTTAAAAATCGCTGTTGGATGCCAAAGGTAAAATCATTGCTCTCATGCAATGACTCTGAATCCTGAAGTAACATAGAGCAGAGTGATTTGCTGGGATCTGAAGGGGGTGATTTCAGCAGCCTCAGGAAATGCATCGGTATCATGAGAAGGTGAAATGCTCCTTGAACGCGCACAAGGCCGCGCTGCAGCAACCTGGAGCATCTCCAGGAGTTTTTGAGATTTTTGGGGTGAATCTTGCAGATCCGCTGCCAGTCCTGGCAGGTGGAGGGGTATTTTCATCTTTGCTCTTTCTCTCCTTAGGCTTTCGGATTTATGACACGTGTTGCTCTACAAGCAGAGAAGATGAATCACCACCCGGAATGGTTTAATGTCTACAGCAAGGTAAGGTGGTCACCAGCCCTAGTTACAGGCACAGCAAGTTAAGGAGATAAAACCACTGTTGTTTTTTTTTTTGGTAGTTTATATGCAAGGAGGAGGTAGGGGAACGGAAAGAGGTTGTGTGTCTTTGTAAAGATATTTGGGATTTTAAAGACATATTGAGATATTTGTATTTGTGCATATTTAGCCAACCTGGATAAATGGCTGTTTTGAAACTACCCACCAACCCTCATTCCTTTCTGTGCAACAAGTCGGGAACCCAGCGGTGCAGGGTAGCAGACTGTCGATGTATAGGTACCTAAATGGGAGCCTGGCAGTCTCAATTTAAGGTTGACTTTTTAGAAATTGTAGTCTCCTATGTCTCAACATAGCAGCTTATAAAATTTCTTTATAATATTACCTGTTGGTGGTCTCGTATTTACAAGGCTTATAAGGTATACTGCAACCCTCAAATGAAAGTGCTGTGTGAAGGGGGAAATGGTTGCTCTCCCTTTAGTTTTATTTTCTAATACTTCTCATTGCGTTATAGTGAGTTGTTTCTTTTAGCATTTGGCAATATATATGGCAGTCCCACTAAAAATATACCAAAAGGACATGTGGACAAGAAGCCTGTGGCTGGGAACCACCGCCTCCAGAGCAGAACATTCCCCCTAACAGAGGCGTCCCAGCACAGGCTCCTCCTCATCAACCCTTCAGGTCACCCTCTTTAAGGGGACATTAAATGATCAGTGGACAAAGTCCTTATCACCTACTCTTCATGATTTTCTTGGCTTTCCAGAATATTCAGAATTTTTTTTTTCCCCTCTCTCCCCAAAATCTCGGTCAAAAGCGAGACAGAGTAACACCCAACATGTCATCTGGCTCAGTCTAAACAAACCCGTGCAGGCAGCTGCGTCATAGCAAAATGCACCAGTCCGTTTGTTTTTCTTTTTGAAATTAATCTGCAACAAGCTCAGCAATTTTTTTCACCTTCAGGGTGCTGGTTTTTAACAAAACACATGGGCCCCTGACTCGGCTGTTGGCAGCTTGGTTACTGGCCCAGGTTCTTCATGAAACCAATCCATGGAATTTAAATGTAAAGACTGAGTTATTTAATCAGACACCTCTTCTTGGATCAAGCCCAGGAATGCAAAGGCTGATTTATTCTGCAAAGGGGCTCGCTTTGGTCAGACTTCAGGCTCTGTTAAGCCTCCTCACCTCCAGTGTCTCCTGGTTTACATGAGCAGTGAGCATCGTGTAAAACCAGTTCACTACAGAGACACACAGCATTCCCAATGAACTGCTGCTCAGCCTACGTGGCAGAGATCAAAATGGCTTTGTAACCCCTTTCCTTTCCTTTGCGACAGGTTCAGATCACGCTGATTTCCCATGACTGCGGTGGACTGACCAAGAGAGATGTGAAGTTGGCTCAGTTTATTGACAAAGCCGCTGCTTCAGTGTAACCGAGATGTAAAATGCTTTAATACAGTGTCCACCAGTATTTTTTATTTAAATGGTGTCCTTTGTACCTTGTAACCTTGATTTCACGAAACCCTTGGGACAAGATATTTTGTAGAAAGAGTATCTTAGCGTTTTAGTCCGAGACCCCTCTAGATGCTTGTCCTTTGCCATTGCTGGCTCCGCCTAAAATATTTAGCAGATAAACTAGCAACAAATCAATTTCGAACAATCCTTTCTAGAAAGTAAAATAAGCTGGAATGGAAGGAGTAGCCGACCCACATGTGCCGGTGTTCCCCAAGCCCACAGCAGCCGAGACTGGTGGCAGCTGCCGTGTGAGCCTGCCCTGCACCCTGCCAATCCCTCCTATAGATGTGTACATCTTGGCACTGCAGACAGTGTCAGAACAGCCAGGCCAGGCCAGTCCCCTCTGGCTCAGTCCCTCCATCTCTACCAGTGACCAGCGGCAAGTGCACGGGATGCTGGTAAGAGCAGCACAAGCAACTGATGATCACAGAATCATAGAATAGTTTGGGTTGGAAGGGACCTTCAAAGCAGCCCCAGTGCCACCCCTGCCATGAGCAGGGACATCTTCACCAGCTCAGGTTGCTCAGAGCCCCATCCAGCCTGGCTTGGGATGTCTCCAGGGATGGGGCATCCACCGCCTCTCTGGGCAGCCTGGGCCAGGCTCTCACCACCCTCAGTGTAAACAATTTCTTAAGTCGTGTTTCCTTGGAGTTTGCAGCTCAACCAGCAGTTACAGCTCTTTGTTTTGGTGTTTCTCTTGTGCTTGTCCAACAGCTCCTGCAACTCAGATGGGGAACAGCCATATCCAGCAGAAGTCTTGCTGCGTGCTTGAGAACCATTCCCCGTCTGAGGTGCAAGACTGGATCCCGAAGTTCCTGCAAACTTCAGCTCTAGTCCAGCAAATACAAAAGAATCCCAGTGAGCTCCTGACGCTCACATCATTAAATGAAGCATCCGCTTAAGGGCTTGGCTGGGTCGGGTCAGTGCTCAGCACCTTGCAGGATTATTTGTGTTGTAATGCTCCCCTATCTGCCAGATTGTTGGGGAGCAGCTTGGCCGAGCGCCCGGCGCACCGATGGGAGCTGCCGACAGCGGAAGAAGCGGCGTTCGCAGGATTCTTGCTAAGCTGGGCTCAGCTGAAGCTATGCTCACCCCGTTTTTTTTTTTTTTCAGTAGCTACAATTACTCATTGCAAGCATTGTTCCAAGAGCTGCAGATCCCACTGACAAGGTTAAAAACAGTTTCTTTGGTGGTTTCAAAGTCTTTGTTTTTATCCTATGATCCTCACCGAGACAGATTTCCACTGCTGGCATGGAGGTTTCATCCTGCTTAAGGCTTGCAATCCCACTGCCGAGTGTCCCTAACGTGCACCATCATGCCCTGCAAGCAGCTCTGGGTGCGGAGCTCCCAGGAGATTGACACCTCCAAAATGCCTGAGTGCATTGCTCGAATGACACCGCGGCGGCACAGCTACCGAGAAGGGAGATACATGAGTGCCAAAATCTGTATCGGGTGTATATGCGAGGTGTGTGGTCTCTCAGATATTTGGGATACAAAATGCCACTAGCTGCCATGCAAGGATTCATGTGGATAAAATAAGAAAGGTATTTTTTGTTAATCCTTAGCAAGTGCGCTGTCATGTGCTAATTGATCGCGGGAAGCAAGATGTAAGATGTTGGGGTTTGTTGTTGGTAACCCTACTTGGGATATCAAGTTAATGCCTAAAAAGACCCAAATTCAGACTACGTGTGCAAATGTTCTTTGCTCACAAGTGCCTTTCCCCAGCGAAGCAGCAGATTTCCCCGATATGGCTTGAAAATGGTCACTGTTGTGAGGAATGAATAAAACTAAAACAAACAAGCAGGCTGTGATGTCTCCTGTTACTGGTGGGGAAATGAAATGAGCCTCACCCAGAGTTTTGACAACATCTCTGATGAACTGTGAAAACTTTGTTAGAAATTGATATATAATGCAAGCACTTTTAATAAAACCAATAAAATCAAATTCCTCCTTTGTAATTTGTTTCTTTGTTATTATACATATGTGACAAAGCTGTTTAGTTTTAAGATAAATTTAAGATAAATAATATTTAGTTACTGGGAGGTCTTTGGTCTAGAGTATTGATATTTATTTACATACTCCGAGAAAAAAAAATCCCCACCAACTAATGTAGCTCAGGGAGCTGCACTGTCCAGCTATGGCATGGAGTGTGCAGCTGTGGTGGTTTGAGGATCCTGAACAGTGAAGAGGCAAAAATACTCAGAAAAGGGGAGGGTGGCTTTGAAACACTCATGGTTTCTAGGTCAGTGCTTGTTTAGCTGTAATTTGTTAACTTCTGGTGCATCCCCCAGACCTGCGAGTGCCTTTCATGGGCATTGCTGTGCATGATAAACATAATAAAACTAGTGAATAAACAGCTTCTGCTTTCTTTTCCAGCGAGTGCTGACCTCAGGGCAGTCTGAGATGTGGAATCCTGGCTGTGCCGATGCCATGAAGATCTCTGCCATCGCTGCTCACGACACAGCTTTCCTTGGGGCTCCCAGCTGATGCCTTTGCCTCCGGCCCCGCGGGGTTTTGTTCGGCTGCAGGGTCGGTACCCGCGCTGCTCACCTCGGGAGGCTGGTGGCACTCTCCTGGGCTTTGCTTCGCCTTGCAGGCACTGGGAATTTTTTTTGTTATAAAGGCACTTTTTATTTTGATTTTGGAGGTGGGTTGTTTTTTTTTTTGGACAGGGTTCCCATCATTTCTGAAACTCATCCCGAATCTGCGATGAACCCTCATTGAGCTCTGCCTCCCGCCCCATCTCAGCACTATTCGCAACTCGCTGGTCCCTGCAGAGCCGGGCAGGGGAACCTCGTGATGCTGAGGAGCCCTGAACCCCCTTCACAAAGCTCCCAAAATCCACAGCAGCCAGCTCACACCCGCTCCATGCTCCCGCATCTCCCCAGCTCCTCTCCATTTGCACATAACTGCTGGTGCGGTGAGTACAGGATGCCGAGGGACACGGGGAGGGGATGCACAGTGTCCCTGCCTGAGCTGGAACTTCATGGGAAATTTATAGCAGATTTAATGACAGATGCTGGACTTGGGATGATAGACTCAGCCTAAGGCAGCTTCTGTTGTAAAAAGCATCGTCAGCTTTGCTCTGAACACAAGGAGGTAGAACACAGGGTTTGAGTCTTCTGCAGGTGATGGCATTGCTGGAGCTGTGCTGCTCCGGGATGATACGGTTTGAGCAGCTGCCCAAAATACGGCTTCCTTGGCTATGCCAGCATCTCCTGGGGGTTGGTTTGGTTCCTTCTCCCTGTGTGGGTCGCAGCCTGATGTGGGATGGGGCCACTCCTGCAAACTGATCGTGTTTCCCTGTCACTGCAAGGTTCAGCTTCTGGCTGGCAGCCACCAGCTTAAATATTCCCCTGGAGCCTTTGTGGTTTTGGTTTGTTTTTTTGTTTGTTTGTTTGTTTTTTGCTTTGTTTTTTGTTTTTTGCATTAAGGCTGATTGTGGCTTGAAGTATTTGGATAATCCATCATGGAACAGCCTTCTCCTTGCAGGTAACTTCCCTGTATTGACTTTGATTTAACTCAGTGTGTCCCCCCACCAACCCAGTCCATGGCGTGTGGGAAATGCCATCCCTGGGGGACCCTTCAGTGTTGCTATGTGACCACAGGAAATTAAAAAGCAAAAACTTGAGGCTGAGAGAGCAGAGTAGGAAAGATGCCTGCGGCATGCTGTGTGGTTGGGATGGCTGCTCGGGTCCTGCGAGGCTGGAGGTCGCACCTCTGAAACAGAGCCAGTGAATAATCCCTTCCTCAACATGGGAGCTCAGGTCCAGTAAACTGCAAAAATCGCACTGGGAGAGCAGTGTCGGTGTTGGATGTGCTCTGGAGCTCTGGGGATGGGGTCCCACAGGCAGCTCTGCAGAAATGTGTTAGAAAATAAACTTCTCTGTCTTGGTTTGTGAGTTATGGCCCCATCTGACCGCACCGGGATTCCTCCTGCCCTTCCTGCTCCTCCTGACTGCTCAGGCTCCTGGTGGAGTGGTTGAAGAAGAGGTGGGGTTTCTGTTAATTAACCTCTCTCATCAGGGGCAGTTTGGACGTTAGAAGGCTAGTGAGGATGTGTCCTCACCCAGCTGCTTCTCCAGGCTGGAAAGACAGACTGACATGGTTATTTTTCAGAGGCCTCCCTGTTGGCTGTGACATGTTGCTGGTTCCAGGATGGGACTGGAGGGGTCACAGCATCCTCTGGGACATGTCCAGGCTGTGGTGCTGCTGGCCACTTGCTTCAGCATCGTCCCTTCCTGGAGCCGTGGGGGTTCAGCAGAGCAAAACCACAGAGTGGATCCTGTTGGACTGGAGTTTTCTGTTGGGTTGTGTCCACCAGATGGCTTGGCCCTGGGTCAGGGATGCTTGCAGTGTCCCCAGTTAGTGGTGATGAGCGTGATTTCTGGCTTTGCCCAATTCCCTGCTCCAGCACTGCCTTCCTGCTCAGCCTTGCAGCCTGCCACGTCCCCAGCTCCGCTCTGCCTTTTCCTCATCTGCAAGTGCTTTTCAATCATGCAAAACACAGTTTTGAAAGCCTCAAGCTTTTTGCAGCTTCTGATAGATGTGTGCGTATCTGGCCTTTTCACCCCCAGGTTAATGAAGGGATTTGCTAATTAACTGAAGCTCGTGAGTTCTTCTGCATGAGCTAGTTTCAGTTTTTCACAATTGTTTGTTCCAAGCAACAAATATTTGTGGCTTGCTCAAAGCTGCACCTTGGGATTAGCCAAACGTGTGTGTGTCCTGGAACAAGTGCTCACAGAGCATCCAGACTAGCAAGCACAGAGATGCTGACTAATTGAAATAAATTGGCAATTGTTAGTACTCCTTCACTTAAAGAACAAAGGCAAAAAGAAAACATGGATGTGAGTTATCCCACTGACATCAAAGGCTGTGTTTACGTAAGTGCTGCTCGCGCTGAAGATCTGTTGCAGAGTTGGACTCTTTGGTGAAGGACTGACAACTTGTTTGCAAATGAACTTTGGAAGGAGCCCAGGCACAGCTGCCAGTGGTCCTGTGGTTAGAGCCAGGCCAGCATACGCGGCCTCCAGAGATGCTGGAGCTCTGGGAAGGGTCCCCAGGAAGACCAGAGGTCTGTGCTTGGACTCCTGCACCATTTCCAGACCAGCGGTGGGTGCACAAAGGAGGATTATCCCCCTAAGGTTCAAACGCCACCTCATTGTAGGAGCCCTCATCATCAGCAACGCAAACACAGTAACATCTGCTTGTTATACTGCTAATGCAGAAAATTTTCTTTATCTAGGACTTGGCCCCAGCACTTGCCCATGTGGTTTCTTCTTCTGGAAGTGACCTCGTAAGGTGGTGATGTCAAATAGCAAGTTCTACCCTCTTGCCTGTGCCAAGGGTCACTTGAGGAAGCTAAGGAACACCTGGCGATTTCATGGAGCCATCAGGTAAGCTGCACATGGAGTATCCAGACCAGAATGGACAAGTCACCTCCAATTTTCTTATTAGATCCTTCCAGCATCTGTTGGAGGCCGTTGCAAGTCATGCTCCCTTCTGCCAGCTCAGGTACACACAGAGCAAAGCCCTTTTAGTGCAGAACTCCCCCCAGGTTATGCCAATGCTGCGGGACCTGCTGATTTGGGTCTGGTTCAGCTGGGGTGAAGGGAGGACTCAGACAGGGGCAGGATCTCCAGCTGGGTCATGCGAAAACCAACAAAAAGAGACATCAAACTGTAAGAGCTCCCTCCAACTCTGCTGTTTTTTTGGATAGGAGAAAGGACACCAAGTTTTGTGCCTCCCCGCACAGGCTGCTGGCCAGCTGCAAGTTCACGATGCTCATGACCTGCATCATCTGCATCAACGTCATCTCCCTAGATGTGGAGAACAACTGCTGGTGATGCTGGGTACCTTTTTCGAGGTGAGACGTGGTGGCATGCTCCCATGTGCCGTCACCAGGAGGGGAGGGATGGACCGCGGCCGCTCAAGGTGGCTGCCAGCCTGTTGTGCTCCCCCATGCCATTGCCTCCACCAGCCCAGGGCCTGGCTGTATTGCAGCTTCAGATCCCTTCACTTATTCGATAATTATGGTTCTTAAAATGCAATTGTTCGGTCCTTTCCATGGCAGCCCTTTCCCTCCTCGTGGTTTTTTAGCACGGCTATTTTTAAGCACACTTTTAATACTCAATTTTCACATCGAAAAAAAAATCCTTCTTGGTCACACTCCTTGATTTCCTTGTCTTACACAAGCCAGCTACTGTATGCAAACCTCTGAGCCTTAATTATATATCCCGGTAATATATAGCCAGGCCTGGCTAATGTCAAGAAACCCAGTCCCGAGTGTGGGAGGTTTCCAAGAGCTCTGGCTGCAGGACCAGGCTCCATGCGGGAAGCAAGCGGCACTTGCCCAGTGGGGTACACGGTGCATTGGGATGCGGCCAGGACCTTCCTGTGCTGAGCAGTGACCGGTGATGATAACTGCGGTGGGGTGAGCTTGGCTCATGTTTTAAATGGTCACTGTGGGCAGAGGGATGTTTTTGGGGACATTTCATACGAGAGTGAGGGAAGCACCAGCTCAGTGCTTGGGGTCTGGCAGCTGCAGGCAGCTGCCTGGGCTTGCTTCCTCCTTTCTTCAGGTCACGGACACCTTCTTCATCACTGTTTACACCACCGAGCTTTTGCTGAAGCCCTACACAGGCCCCATTGCCTACTGGAATAGCAACTACAGCATCCTGGATACTGCCATCGTCCTCATTGCCTTCCTCCTGCACCTCCTGCCCATGGACACTGCTACCTGCACCCACCTGGAGGGGACAACCAAAGGTTTTCAGACCCTCCGCACAGTAGAGCTCAAGTCCAGCAGCAGGATGAGGGTAAAGCTCTGCTCGTTAGTTGAGTCACAGCAGAGAGTGGGGATCCCAAGCCCAGGAGCAGAGGGAGGTTTTGCTGTACCCAGGTTTCAGGGGTTGCCAGGCCCAAGAGAGGCTGATGCTTGCAGTACCTCATGAGCAACGGCAAAAACTAGTAATTCCTGTTTTTTTAAGAAACCTATGGCTTGGCTGTTAATTTTTTCCCCTAGGTATTCTTCCCACAAGGAGACAAGAGATTTTTGCTTTTACTATAGCAGAGTAGATGCAAAAAAAAACCCCTATAAAACATGGGTCATGTCATGTTCTTGATCTGTGTGTATTTTTCTCTCCAGCACACCATCTTCTACTTAGTTTTCTTGTGACGACTCTGGAGGTTTGTTTTTCAGCAAGGAGCTTATGTGGGCAATGAATGCTCAGCCAGCATTTCTGCGTGTAATTAATTGGCTGGGTAGCCCACCAGAAGTGGGACGTTTACGGGCACAGGGCTCTTATAATGTTCACTTCTGAGCCTTCGTTCCTCTGGTTTGGATTGTAAACTTCACTTATCACCAGACTTTTATATGTTAATTATTCTGTGTCTTTGGGAGAAGGGACACCATGTAGAAGCGGGTGAAATAATGAATGGTTTAGATGTGATGGATCAGATGCTCCTCTTTGGTCTGTTTGGTTTTATGGGAACAAATCAATGCATGGCAAAATGGGGAGACATTTAAATCAGTTTAAGTTTGTGCTGGTTGGAGCCTCACGCTATGCGCTTGTGGAACTCACTGCCAGGAGATGCCTCGTCTAGGGACCGTAAAGAAGAAAACCTGTAGGATGAGATTTGGCACTGTTTTCCCCTGAGACACTTAAAATATTGAGTTGCTTTGAAAAAAAAGATCCTGCTTGGCACAAATTTGCAAGTTTAAGAGCCTAAATGCCTCCGAAAATCTGGGCTGTGCAACGCTGGGTTTTGATGGAAGTTGGATGGACTTAACACCCAAGGGGCTGGGGCCACTGGAAAATTGCATCCTGGCGTTGGGTGAGAATGCCTAGAATGGCATTACTGGGGGAAAAATATACCAGAGGAAAATTCTTTAGGCTGTCATGGTCCCTTCCTGTTCCAGGGATGCTATAAATACCCTGCAAAGCCCTGCCACACCGCTGCTTTTCGGCTCCAGGGGAGTCTGGTACTTGCCTTTGTGTCCTGACCTGAAGCGACAAGTACCCTGAGCCACTTGGCATCTCAAGAGACGCTGCTTCTTTGCTTGAAATTTATTTTAAAATGTGATACAGCTGCCTAAGTTAATTTTGCTGAAGGTGTGGGAGGCTGTTTGTGCCTCTGTGTGTATTGTAATTTATTAATTGAAGCCTAAATTAGCCCTCAACAGGTTAGCAGTATTTAATGCAGAGAGCTCAAACATGCAATACATTCTTGGCACGTTTCCCTTTATTAATTAAAAACCTCTTTAAAACACTGTGCCTTCCACCTTGGAGCAATAAATTTACACCTTGAGGAAATAATTTCCTTGTTGTATTCCATACAGAGACGTTCTGTTAGCTGCGATCCCTGTTTCAGTGTAGGCCCCATTCATCCTTATTTCAATTTCAAAATAAACTNGTTTTTTTTTTTTTAAATATTTGGGATTAATTCTGATGTCGTTTACTACCTGTGCAGACTTGAACCACAAAGCTCTTTCTTAATAAAAGCTCATAGGACTCCACAGTGATTCCTGAAGCAGCCGGAGAAGCCTTGGCAATCAAAAATGAGGTGATGGTCCTGCACGGGAGGCACTCACCAGTCTGCAGGTACTGGGAGCATTTTATAGCCCTCCTGTCACCCCCAGCTCTGGGTGGCTGGTTTTCTTTATGACCACGTGTCACAGCCCAAACCTGCCCAATGCCATGACATAACTTGGCAAAAATGTCACCTGATTTTGGGGGTTGAATGGCTTTTGTTCCCCTGCTAGTCCTGGGCTGCGCCTGCCAAGAGAGCTACGTGTGCAGGGAGGTGGGAAAACCCTCCGCTGGTTCCTCCGAGAATTTCTATTAAACTTGGGGAGTTGGTGCTCCTTCTCGTGATCTCACAGCCCGTTGATGCGACGTATCCAGAATATCACTGCGGGCTTGAAACTCATGCTGCAGTGCCTGTAGGAGAGCTGTGTGCTGCTTGATAAAGGGCTTTTGCAAAGCTGACTTGAAATAAATGTAGTAAAGCTGTCACTGAAACGTAAATGATTAGAGCAACGTGACTCCATGTTTTCCCCAACTCTTCTGCTCGTTCTTGCTTTTAGCAAACATAATTTAAAAATAATCGGTTTCAGGGTGGCTTGGTTGAGAGCGTTCTTGCATTTGGGCCAGAAAATCATGGTTCAAGTATTAGACTGAGTGACCGATTTGGGTCAGTGATTTGGGTCCCACCCCAAGAGCAGGGGTTGGGGTCCCAGTGGGGATCCCTGCAGAGCCTGGATGGGTGCTGAGGAGACCCTGGGACCTCCCATGGGGCAGGAATCCCCATCCCCTCAGTGCCCAGGAGCCCAGGAGCTCTGGCACCACGTGGCACCTCTGGCAGCTCCAGAAGTGCCTTGGGGATGGAAGTCACAGCCAGCTCTGTTTCCAGCCCGCAGCCAGTGCAGAGCCCATGGAGGGGTCTGCAGGGTGACAGTCCCACGTGTCACCTCATTCTTGCTAACAGCATTTTCTTCCTGGGCTTATTCTTTTTGACAGTGCAAAATCACTCAAGGTGAAGATTTCAGTGAGCTGCTGGATGACATCAAAAAGACTTTGCACTACTCTGATGTCATCATTATGGAGGATTTTTGTTTCACTGTCCCATTTATTTATCTGTATTTGCTGTTCCTGGACCTCCAGGATGACACATGGAACAGGTCAGTAATGGGTGGAGCAGATGACTACAGGAGAGACTCCAAGTTACAAAAACAGATGCTGTTTTGGTGTATTGAATTATTTTTTTGGAATGAATAGATATTTTGAGGCTGTTCTCCCTAGGGGAAATGCTGCTGGTCTCAGCACGAGCAGTGCTGAGGGTGTAGGAACCTACCAATACACAGCACATGCTAGAAATGGGACTGGTTTTCTCCCTGTCATGTGGTGTCAGTGTGGGATTGGTGTCCATCACGAATGTACTCCATTTCCTGCTGGAAAATTCACCGTTCTTCACTGTTCTTCATTGCACCCCAGCTTGGGATCACAGAGAATGGTTTGGGTTGGAAGGCCCCTTCAAAGCTCAGCCAGTGCCACCCCTGCCATGAGCAGGGACATCTTCACCAGCTCAGGTTGCTCAGAGCCCCGTCCAGCCTGGCCTGGGATGTCTCAGGCGATGGAGCATCCACCACTTCTCTGGGCAACCTGTACTGGTACTTCACCACCCTCATAATAAAAACATTCTTCCTCATATCTAACCTGAATTTCCCCTCTTTTAGTTCAAAACCACCACCCCTTGTCCAGAGGTTCACAGATTCCCAGGTGTCCCCTGGGTGCACAGCCCTGACCGAGGCTCCATCCTCTTGCTCTGGCTCCCATGTTCACCCCTCAGCACGCCTGGGAGAGGCGAGTGCACGTCCCAGATTTCTGGGTGCAGTGGGGTGGGAGGACATGTTTGCACCCGAGTTTGGGAGGTGAGGACTTACCTTCTTACAGCAGCAGTCCAGGCTGACCTGTGCTTTGCCTCACAGTGGCCTTGTCTGGATCTTGTTTGGGGAATGACCAAGCCCAGGCTGTGAGTCTAAACCACGTAACCAGAAAAACTTCCCACAAATCCCCCAAATAGTGACTGCTGAATTTTACATGTTTTAGGTTAACCTTAATGTGATGCAAGCCTATGATCACAGCTTAGTACCTATTGTTTAAAAACCTCGCGGTCTGGCCTGATGTCCAGAAAAAATTCCCTGGATATCAAACATTCCCTTTTGCCCAATTCCATAGATGACTGCAGTTACTGTCAGGCCTCTCTGTATTATTTTCCCCCGTACTTTGAAGGCACTGACTGTGACTAGTGCTTCTGAAAATCTTTTACTGTACACATGGCACATACTGCGGAGCCAGTCTTGGGGTGCATTTCTACCATTCTTCTCTGATCTTTTGGGAGAAAAATATTTATGAGTATGTTAAAGAAAATCTGCAGACCCAGAGGGCTCAACGTCATGCAAAATACTTGGAGTCTTTCCATTGCTCCTTGCCCTGTGGGGGTGTTTGCAGAGAGTGCAGTTCTTCATACGCCTTAGACATGGTGCTTCCCATCTTGCGTGGTATTTGTGGATGTTTTTACCGTGCTCTTCCCTCACTGCAGGTTCCAACATCACTATTACAAACACATTGGCATATTGAGAGAGACTGTGGAAATCATGAAAGAAAAAAATCATTGCTAGCTTATGGGATTAAAAGCTCTTTAGGGGGAACATGATCCTTGGTGGCTGTCAGAGCTCTGCCAACAACCTCCTCTTCAAACCTTCATCAACATAATCCAGAAACGTTTATAATTAAAAATAATTCAGAAAATATCTGCTCTCCTTTCTTCTTGCAGACCGGGTGGAAGCGCAGCCGCTGGCCCCGTGCTGCAGGCAGCACGTTGTTCAGAGCTGGAGAAACCATGGGCTGGGAAAGGATCAGAGCTCAGGTCCTTTTCCTGGAAACCTTGTGGCAAAGCTGGGACTAGAGCCCAGGCTTCTGGTGTTCTCTCTGCCAGCTCTCTCTTTCTAAGATCAAGCATAGCTCAGGGGCTTCTCTGAGTCAGAGCAAACTGACCTGCACTAAGGAAATGGATCATGATGTCTCTGAACGAAGCAGCTCTTGTTTCTGTGCTCTGATGCTAATGAACATCTTGGAATAACCTGCTTGGGTTCGTCTGGCAGTTTTAACACAAACACACCTACGCAGCTTTGGGTAATCGGAGAAGGAAAGAGGAGACCTGCAGAGCCTCCGCACGGCACGCGGTGTACTGGAACGGAGATACGACCCCGAAGCCCAGGGGCGATGGCCGTGACAGCAACGGTCAATCTGCCCGAGATGATGAGGAATGAGCCACCCTGACACCTTCCTGGTTGTGCAGGCAACAGGGATTAGCAGAGCGGGGCTGGCTGCTTGGCTCTGCTTTGTCCCAAACATGGTCCCCTGTGGGCACAGTACAGCAGGAACCGAGCAATGAGGGCTGGGGATGATAAAAGGGAGGAAAATGCCTGGCGGATTCTGGGTTTGGAGGTCTGGCTCTTGGGCTGGATGATCTTTCTGATGTGGGGAGAGAGGTGGGTGCTTCGTGCTGGCGACACAGGGGGTTCACGGTAACTCCCCCTGCAGCGAGCGGGCAGGATCGAGCCTCTGACAGCCTGAGCGTGAGGCTGCTGCATGTTTTGCCTCTGATGGCACTGCTGGTGTAGCATCAAGTGTTGCATTTTTCTCAACCTCAATAGTTTTTATATGAACATTTCTTCTGACTCTGCATAATCTATGAGAGTTCAGTATTACTGGAGGAATACCTAGAAAACATCCTCTTCACTGCTACACTATGGCTTCCAGTAGCAAAATAAATGAAAGCCAGACATGAACAGTATCTAAGACAAAATTATTGATGTATCCGTATGGAGAGGGGTGGGTTGACTTTGCAGAGCTCTCTCCACCACTGCCGTGGCCCTGCCTGCCTCTCACTAAACCCACAGAGCTCATCTCTGGGGTTCTTTGAAATGTGGGTTTGACAGCAGGCCTGGGGCTGCCATTTGCAGTGGGTTTGTGCCCCAAAGCCTTCACCTGAGCTGGCCAGCCTGAGCTGGTAACAAGAGCTCCTTGTAAAAGGGCTGGGGAGAAAACAATGACACGAGCTCCTGCTCAATTTGTTTTTCATGTTCTCATTTGTAATAATGTTGTGGTTTATGAGAGATACTCCCTAAAACTTCCCCAACATGATGGAAACACATGTGGTGCTATAATACATGAAGGCAGTCTATTATCTAACGTGACCCTTTTGGTGGAGAAATGAGATTATATATGGTCCAGTGAGCCAGAGAATCAGCAGGGCATGGGGTATCTGACCTGCCCCCAGCCGTGGCCACATAGTTCACCCCTCCAAAAATGCTGCCTACATACCTGTGTGTGCACAATCTCCAGGTAGATTTTCTTGTTAATTCATTACTTAAACTTTCTGTCTTTTTTTTTTTCTTTTAGGGGTAACCTGGCTCTGTGCCTATGCATGCCCACATGTCACCCCCCAGGTGACAACGGAAAGCATTGCTTGGGATTTTAGCTGAAGTGCAAGTTTGCTCCTGTGCTCTCTTCAAGGACAGAGTCAAACCAAGGAAGGCAAACACCAACCCCAGAAATGGTTTCTGCATGCCTCAAAGCTAATAATGCCGAGGTTAGAGGACCTTCACTCATTTGAATTAGCAAATCCCTCTGCAAAGGTTATGACTGAGGTGTCACCATCACTGGCTCTATTTGAGCCACACCGCAGTAGATGTCACTGAACTGGACAATTCTTGCAGTATTTGTATTTGGGTGAGTGACCAGGGTCACCTTGCCCATCAGCCAGGGCCACTGGCATCCGCTTCCCTGCAGCAGTGGGTGCAGAGGGTCCCCAAAAATGCAGAGCTGGCTCTTACCAGCAGCACCATGGCAGCACCCCATGGAGCATCACCAGCTCGGGATGCAGGCTGTCAGTAATACTGGTTTTCATCATTTTAATGGTAACATAACAGTTTTGTATGATGTGGAAGACAATGCTAAGCCTCCCTGTGTTTATAAGAAGGGCTCTGATAGGCTGAAAAAATGGTGTGCAAGAGTTGGAGACCACAGGACAGCAACCAGCATGAAAAGACACCAGTCACAAGTGGTCTGGGGATATTTTTAAAGGATATTTTAGAATTCTAATGCCAGGAAAGTGCAACAGTGATATTGGTGAGTAATTTGGGATGAATGCAGAGGCCAGCAATCACAGGTGGCAATCAAAAAGGTGGAGAGTGGCGAAATTCTCTAGCCCTACAGCAGATTTCCAGGTTCCAGCTGAAAATGGCAAAGCACTCTCAAGTTTTTCAGATTCCTGGCCTTGTTTGATCACCAGAAACATTGCTGCTTTGGAAGAAGCCTCTCTGCCACTTGTTTTGGTGCAGAATTCATTTTGGAGGTGGGCTGGAGAAATCATCTGGGGGCAGATTCCCATCTCTGCTTCCTTGCTGCAGGGCAGGGTTCTGCCCCGCGATGGCTCCTGCCAGAGGGGATTTGGGGTTTGTTTTTTTCCCGTGAAAGCCTTTGCTTTGACTTTCCATGAGGGACTTGTCCTTGGTCAATCCTGGGCATTTCCCACCTTCAGCTTCATCTTACATCCCAACAAAGCCTTTTTCTCCCTGCTTTTCCCTGTGCCTCTGCGTACCTTTGAATGGGCTGGCCTGAACAAAGAGCTGCTGAAACACTTTGAGAAATGCTCTGAAGGTGTCGGGACATGGCTCAGCTGCTTTGCCCAGTCTGGGCAGTGTGAAGCAGCCCTGTGGACAGTGGTTTTGGTTTTAGGAGGTGCCAGCAGCCTTTCTAGTGCCCAACATGCAGCATGATGCTGCCCCTTGGCTTTGTCCTTGGGAGACTTGGAGAGTGACCAAATAGGAAATGGGGGTTCTCAGCAAAGAGACCCCCATGTATTAATGAGGGATATTAATGCATTTCGTGAGTTAGCTTCTCCTGAACTTTGGGCTGGCATATATTAGGACCAGGTCAAAGAAATCAGGAGGGCTGCACCAGTGTAAACCTGACTTCATAAAACAGAAAGGAGAGGCCCCTTTTGTCAGGCGATGGCTTTTCCTCAGAAGCTAAATGATACATAATGTTTATATAGTGTTTTGCCTCTTCTAAATGCAGGCTAGACATTAATTGATTCCAGGTTTGCTCTGCAAAGTAGGTCAGCTCTTTCCATTTTGCAGATAAAGGAGTGGTGGGGATTGCTGAGGGGTTCCCAGGGGTCAGCGCCGGCGCTGGGGCACCTACATGGACCATCGCCCTCGCCGTCAGACCACGCTGCCTCCCTAAATATACACCACTCGTGATGTATGTCAAAATCAGCTGTGACTCTGTAAACCCAGTTACATTAAGCCTGGTTCAAATGAAATCTGTTTATGTCTCCAATGCTCGCTGCTGGTCAAAGCAGGACTTAACTAACCTAACGCTGTTTGTTTTCAAAGCCTTTTAGACCTCCACTCTGACCATCTTGAAGTGAAATATAAAGTACTTGCTGGGACCTGGCTGGAGTCCAGGGAACCGTTTCTCTCTCTTTTGCTAGTGTGGCCATTTAGAAAAAGCATCGCACATTTTAAACAGTCACAGAAAAAAATTAATTTTAATTCATTTCTGTTTACATAGCATTGGAATCTCGTGAAGGTTTGTAGAGACAATTATTCATGGTTTAAACTGGCTCAGTAAAAATGTTGTCTTGGTCTGGGAACATGAGCTGGTTCTCAAGCCCTGGCACTGGTTTAGCCATGAACTGACCCCGTGGGCTGTGCCAGGGCAGCTGCGGAGGGAGGACCCAGTATCTCAGTGGGTCCCAACATTGTGGTTCATTCTGGCATCTTGGAAAGAGCCTCCTGCCCCTTCTGCTGATGTTGAACTACTAAGACCCAAAGCATGGATCTGGGGAAACACCTGGCTCCCGCCGGTTGCCTTCACTTCTGGATGGCCAGCTTGGAAGTGTTGGGTGTACACACGCTCGGAGCACCGCTCCATCACTGCTGTCCCCAAGCTGACCCACGAAGCCTCAGTCTAGCTTAATTTCATACATTTGTTCCAGCTTTTTGGGAGCATGGCCCCTTAGTTCTGGTTTGGACATCATGTGAATCACCCTGTGCTCCTCCAAAGCAGGTGGAGTCATGCCCTGATGTGCACTAAATGGATGTGAGAGAGGAATCAGGTTCCATATGAAGTGCCCTGATCTCTCTCTGGCCAGCGGAGGTGATGGGGATGAGCAGGCACACCTGTGTGTTACACATATCCTTGCACATGTCCATCTGAAGACTCAGACACTGTTTCAGTGGTCTATCGCACACTGGGATCTTGCCCCTATAAAGCTGCTCTTAATTGCTTCCCAAGTTACTAACCAGGGTGATGTTGATTTTGTCTTATAACCCAATAGGACTTTGTCTATTTAGTGTAAACCTCTGCACACCGTAACTTTCTTGTCTATGTTTATTGCTGTATGATCATACACTGCATGCATGTGTCTGTGGCTGGTTTTTGGACACCTATTGTCCTGCTCTCCTAAGCTGCCCATGTTGATTTTGCTTGCCAGCTTGTGTCCACATGCTGCAGCACTTCCACACACAGAGCTACGATGCTGCTGTGGGGCTCTAGCAGGCTGGCAGCTGCCTGCATGACGGGTCATACAGCCTGGGAAGAACCTGGTTTGGAGGGTGACAAGCTCCAGGTCCTCCCCTGTGGTGTAGCCAGCTCACGTGTGCACTGGGAGGAGGGATCACCCCATATATCTGTGGCACTGGCTGCTGCTGATCCACTTTCACCCTGCTTTGCCAGCTCAGTTTGAAGTAATGGCTGTAGTAGAAAAGAAAATAGCAGTGCAGAAAATAATAGGTGGGAACTAAGTCCATGCCAGCATCAGTTCCTGCAGCACCTAGACTCTACTTTGAAGCTCTGCACTCAAAATGCTACCTCTGTGATCCCTAGGGATTACCATGCACCCTGGTACTCACCTGAGCACCAATATTACAAAATGCATAAGCCCGCAATTTATCTGCCTACTTTGCAAGTCAGCCTTGCACAACGGATTACAGGGGTGCTTGGAGGCATGTTGGCGTTAGAGGCTGGATCACTGTTATTATAAAACTGCCACCCTGGCTTTAGCCGAAACAAGTGTAGGACTAATCTGACCTCATTAATGTGTCCTAAAAACAAGTCTGCAATGTGTGAAACATCGCATTTAAAAGAGAAAAAATAATTTATGAGGCTGAAGAAGTTTGGAGGTTTTTGCATACAGACCAGAGACTGGTCTTTTCTAGAGGACTCCCTTGAGTGTTGTGACATGTATTTCTCCAAGGCTGCAGACCCTGAACAACACAGTTACATGGCAGTGAGACACGGATAGAGAAGAGGCTTCTCTCTGCAATCACTGGGTTGCAGTACAGTTTTTGCCTGTGGTGGGAGAAGGCACTGGGTGAAAGTTCTGTAAAACAGGGTTGAGGAATGCTTCGTGTGCTTAGTCATCACCTGCGTGAATCAGACAAGGAGAACAGGCTTTATTCGGTGAGATGAGCCCATCCCAGAGGGATTTTCCTTGAAAAAAGCTCAAAATTTGTTCCAAAAATGTGCTACTGGGTGGAGTCCAGCCTTGTCCTGCGCAAGAGGGAATCTTCAGATGGATGCTGTGTTTGACACAAGGCTCCTAGGCAGCATGACACTCTGAAACATAGAAGTAATGAGATCCAGAGCCATCCCTGCCGCCTTGCCAGCAGCAGGGAATATTGTAGGGGAGGATTTGAACTCAGTGGAAACTTCCCCGAGTTCAAGGAGTGGAGAGTCCAGTTAGAAGGAGACTAAGAAAAGGCCTGAAAATGGGCTTTCTGTTGTAATAGGGATAATTACCTGAATCCTTCAGTTCATGCGTCTCCTATGTACCCATGCACCAGGGCTGATTCCAACTGATGAAGTTATTCTGGACTAATGCTGGCATGGGAAGAGGATCGGTCCCAGAGTTTTAAGACCTAACATGAATGATCACAGGGAAAAAAGCAGTTGGGGATAACTGTGATAAGAAGCAACACACAATCACAATCCAGCACAGAAGCTAGCTGTAGAAAGGTCCAAGAAATTGCCATGAATGCTTCATTGCTTACCATTCTCGGCACAAGGTGTACCCTGGGGGCCTTGTTTTCTATCCAGTTTTCCATTTTGCACTGAAATTGGGCACTTCTGAACAGATGCCTGTACAGTTCTATTGGCCTGATGGTCCACTCGATGCACTCTCCTCTGAGATGCTCCCCTGGTAGGCTGTGCCTGGTGCCTGCCCCACCATGGGGTTCCTGCATGCGGGAGCAGATTGGTGATCCGGACAAAGACTTTCAGGATTCAGTTCCTCAGCCTCTGGGCTTAGGTGCTACAAAGAAGAAAATGGCGAAAAAAGCAAAAATGAGGAAATCTGTTTCTTATTTACTGTACTGCCAAGCTGCTGTAGGACTCGCTGGAATCACAATCCCAGAGAAACAGAGTGGAAAGGATTTTCCTGTTGATATTGTTGGCTGTGGGAGAGACCTTACTGCCTGCTGCGGGCTGGGACAGGTGAGGACAGGGATGTGCCTTCTGCTTGCTTGTGAGGGCGAGGAAAACATTTGTAAATGTTTTGGTTTTCTCCTCAACCCTTTCCAAGAGGGAAATACATTAAATATTGTAAAGAACTGAAGGCAGACTGAAATACTTGGGGAAGGAATACCTGGAGAAACACTCCATGGAACAGTTTTTGGTGGTGATGGAGGGTGAACATGACATCAGTTGTAATGGTAGCAGAAAAAATGTCAGATGCTCAGGCCGCAGCAGGTTTTTGCTGGATGTTTCCATGCTTGTGGCATCGCCTGAAAGGATCTCCCAGCACTTCCTAACCATGAGGCACCAAGGCAGATGCCAAGGCAATCTCTGCTCAGCAGACTGTGAAGCAGAAGATATTTGGTGGTACCAGGGAGATATTTGGTGCTGCCAGGGAGCTCTTCGCAATGCAGCAAGCTCCCACATCTGCCATTTCCACCTACAAGCACCTGCATCTCTCTGGGAACACCACACATCAACCCCGGCTGCTCGCGTGCGCTGCAACCAGGGAAATCCAAGCAGGGAAAGTTTCCCAGAGACTTTTGGGCCATGATGCCAAGACTCATAATCACCTTGGCAGAAGTGGCCGCAGTTGTTCAAACCTGCCCTCTCACCCGTGACTCAGAGTGGAAGTGCCAGAGTCGTGGGATGGCTTGGAGCAAAGATGCAAAGCTGGGAGTTGCTTTCAGAGGTTTTTATTTCCATGAAGGCAAGTCTGAAAAATATTAGTGAGGGAGCAAGAGAGACTCCAGCAGTGTCAGATCCTGCTTGCTGCCTGCGTGGACGGGACAGTCTCTGGGGTCCCCAGCGATGGCAACGCTGTGGCAGGGAAAGCAGCCACGTAGCTTGCGGGCACCCGTGGGTGAAGTGGGTGAGCCCTGGCTCTGGTGACGTGTCCCACAAGCTGTTCAGGGCATGTCCTGCAGAGGCAGCGTTCACCTGGCAGCCACCATCCTGCTCGGAGCACAGGAGGACAGAGCCTTGGCTCACACAGGAAGGTCTTGGGGAGCACCGAGCCCCCGTATACAGGGGTACATATGTAGAGTGTGTCCTGTTTAGGTCAGAAAGCATCAGGAGATGACTCAGCAGGGTTTCCAGAGCAGAACTTTTGGTATCTCTGAGGGTGTTCTGCAGCGAATGCACTTTTGCTCTTGGGATTTTGCCAGTCCCCCTCTGGTCTACACAATCAGAGCAAAGAGCAGAGCTGAGGGAGGATAAAACCTCAGCATCACCAGCCCAGGGAGAAGGGATGGGAGCTGTTCACTCTCGCAGCATCATGTCCCTGCCCATGACACTCAGCTCCATCTGAGCACAGGGACAGAGGCAGCAGGAAGGGCTGGGGGATGGATGGATGCTGATGGAGCTGGCGCTTCACGAAGCCTCTGTGAGAAGGACTTGGTACATGAACCACTTCTAGCACACGGAAACCATCATGGGTTAACGGTCAACCTGGCTGCACAGGATGGCTGAAGTGGTTGGAAACTGGTGCCAGCAGGGATGTTCTGAGGTGGGTATTGGGTCTGTCTGGAGACAGGTAGGAATGGAAACCCCAGTACCAAGCTCTCCCCAACCCTGGGGAGGTCCTGTCACCTCCAGACTCCAAGTTCATGGCTCAGAGCCATCTCTCGTTTAGTCCCAGTGAATTACTGAGCCCCAGGAAGCCTACCTTACTGAGTCTTTTGTAGAAGTCAAGGGCTCAAATTGAGCAGGAGCTTGGGGAAACCGTTTCCCTTGTTAAAATAAATGTATTAGTTTAATACGTACCAGGAGAGGATAGGGAGTTCTCCTTGTTAAATATTTACCAGTCAAACCCTGCTGAGGACTTACTTGGAGCAATTCAGCTTTAGTGATTTCCTTCTATTGTGGTCTAGGTCTCCAGCATCGCTGGGAAACCGCCTGGCAGGGCCGGGAGGGCTGGCAGCAGACCCGAGCCCCAGGCAGCAAAACCATGGCTGGGGTGGCTGCTCGTCATGCCCAGGACACTGCAGAGACTCAGGGGGCCCCCAAAGCCTCCCTGGGACATCCACAGGGATGCTGGCACCTGCCTGGAGCAATGGAGCAAGCAGCCTTGTTTCCAAAGGGGAGTGAGGCACAAGAGAGATGCTCGACAACCAGGTAAAATAAAAAAAAAAAAAAAAAAGAAAGAGTAGAAGCACAAAATGTTGCTCGGTGCCTTACCTGTCCTGGCAACCCCTGAGAGCATCTCGATAGTGTTTCCCAAACACACGACAGTGCATTTTAACAGGGAGTGTAATTTCTCTAGGGGCTGATCTCCTTGGGAGTGTGTATCTTTGAAAAGAACCCAAACTGTGAATTATCTTAATTTCCCTAGGATGTCCCTCCTGCTACCTGGTGGTGGAGTTAAGCCATGTTCCTACAATCTTCTGTAGTTCAGGATTTCCTGACATAGCTGTTCTATTTATACAAACAGTATTATATTTATGTTATTTACATGTATATATACTAAGTTGACACACATTTACTGTAGTAATTTAATTGTAATTTACAAGTTTATATTCCAGCAATCTCTGATGGTTCAAGATTTCTTAATGTTGGTAACACATTTTTTTCTAATCAAGCTAAAATCGGATTATTTGTATTTTTTGTGATTCCACAGTGTTTTGTAACCCTGTTGCTTCCCCTTAAACTCCCTAGAATAAAATAGAAAATATGGAAAACATGGGAGATCTTTATGGAAATGCTCAGAACTTGGTCACTCACTCTCCTGAATGCAGCGATTGCAGATTTTCAAGGATCGTGTCGACGTGTATTTTTTTTAAAGAATTGCTCTATTAATAACGTTAAGAGAAAACAGATGCTTCAGGTTTGCAACCAGAAATGTGGATATTCCAGGAGACATCAATTGTTAGAAGTAAACAACAGCCCTGATTCAACAAAGCTCTTAAGCAGACACTTAACTTTAAGCATGCACTTAACACCGGCTTCGGCGGGGCGTTAACATATGTTCTGCTATATAAGGAGGGACTTAAGTACGTACTTACAGTTAAGCTTGTGCTTAAGTGCTTTGTTGAATGGGGGCCAATGCCTCAGCTCTCCCTCTGTCTCCCTGACACTAACTGTGTCTGACATCCAGGAAATTCAAGCAGGGTTGCTGTGTTCACCTACCGGCATTTATTTTCCCTTCGGACAGTGGCTGCATCGATTTTGCAGCACGTTTGGGTGGAAGGATCAGGTCACCTCAGGCACCTTCGTGCCCCCATCACTCCCCACCCCTTGGGAGCCCCATGTCACAGCGCCCATGGGGTCACCTGTGGAGAGACCAAGAAACAGTCACATTTGTAAGTCTCTATGAAGACTCCACCTAGAAGTCTTTCGTCCCTTTATTTTTATTGCGTTTTAAGTCAAAATATTTTTCCATAATTTTCTGTGTGTTCATAAAAGATGCTCGCTTTCTATGTGCTTTATGTGCTTTATTTTCAGGTTTCTTTTTTTTTTTTCTAGTCCTGAACACTAAGTGCACTGTGCAATGCTTTAGCCTCCCTGGTAAACTTTTATGCATGAAAAATTAATCTTGCTTTATTTATTTGTTTGTTTATTTTTGCTTCTGTAGCTTTTTCTTTTTTTACATCCTCCATCCGCTGAGTTGTACGTATCAGCAGGTGCATATGAACGGGAAAGACCTTGGTGCCTTCACAGGCTACTGATGACCTCCTGAACCAGCCTGGATGCTCTAAAATGCCCTTCCAATTAGCTTGAGACTCTTTTTCTTGGCTGTAGGTTACCTTCATTTCAGACTGAAGTTACTGAGAACGAAGGTCTTCTCATTCTCGTCACTGTCATTACACTTTGAATCAGCGTCACTGGAAACCCCCAAGCCCAGCTCTCAGTCATTTCTGTGGCTTGGGACCTAATGATCAGAATCTGTTGGCTTTTATTTGCAGTGAACCATATTTCTCCGAAAACTGAACAGATCTTGTTTCACGAGCCAGGGAGGGCTCAGTGAAAGCAGGGACCAGAGTTGGTACTTCGTAGGTGAAGTTCTGTGCTTCTTGCAGTCAAAGAGAACTTTTGCATTTGCTTCAATGGGGCCAGAGCTTCTTTCTCCCCAGGATTTTATTTCTGGCCAGTTTTCAAACTCTAGGTATGGCAGCAGCTCTCGGGATCAAAGGAGCCTGTTGGACATCAAACCTGCTGCCTTTCCCACCCCCAGTTTTCTGTCTACATCACCTCTCTACCCAAAAGGTCACGGCTGGAGAAGGATGATTACTGCAAAAGGGAGGATTTTGTTTTACCAGTCAAAGCCAAGCATGATGAACCTGTGGCCTTTGGTTAGACATGCCTCCGGGAGCATCATCTAGATACTGTGCTAATCTTTCTTGAATAAAAAAATTAATAAAGACCTCAAGGACCAGCTTTTCACTACTTATTTTCTTTGCAGATGGCAGCATCCAAGTTCCAGTTATTTCTGCCTTGGAAAATAACAAACCCTACCAGAAGAAAATGAATGTGTGTTTGCAGCACAGTTTGGTACCTGGAAGATTCCAGGCTGGAGTGCACACTCCTGATTTATGGTGTACTTGTTAAAACCACTTGTTCTTGTCATAACAAACCAGATTGAAGTGAAGCTGGGTAGAAGGTCTCCTTCTAGTTGGCACTTCATCATGGCTTCTTACCCTGTCTTAGGTTCTGGGGGTTTACAGTTATATAAAACTTAATGAATCAGTATACTTTAGATTTCCTTCCTAATGCATATGGGTTCAATTAACTACACTGTTTGCTTATTTAAGCGTTTTCATTAAATTGCTTTACTATATTTTCCCGCAATTGAAGGGGAACATGGTGGGGCTGATGCCATCTGCCACCATCAGCTTAGCAGAACCTTTTGTTTTGTTCTGACCCATTCTTTTTTGATTAGAAGAGACCCTCCTACCCCCAGTTCCCTGTGTGCTACGCACTTATTGCATTCTCCTCTTCTGACTGCAGACTGATAAATAAAAAGCTTGTGCAAGGACCTTCATATATGGTATTTTTTTAAGGCTCTCTTTTACAAGTTCGGGTTGTGTTTTGCTCCCCCTTCTCTCCCCCTGCTTGCAGATCCCTTTTCGCTCCAGCTTGTGAATAAATAATTGTTGCTATTGCAATAGCTAGCGGCTCTTGCTGCCCAGCTCTGCGGGGTGGGGGATTGCTTTGGCTAAAACACACGGCCAGGATACAAGGCTCAGCCCAGGACAACAAGGACAAGGCAGGAGAGGCTTTCCCTTGTTTTTAAGGAATAGCTGACCCTAGCTGTCTCACCAAACCTTCCTGAAGATGGTGGTCTCCCTGCCAGTGTCCCATGGCTTCGTTTTTGGATCCAGTGTCGTTAAGATGTCCTGCACTGTCTCCCCCCCAGCACAGTGTTTTATTAATATTACATTCCTTCTTGTTGTTTTAATCCATCCTTTCAAGCTGCATCGTGTCAGCATAAGTGTTCACCATGAGCATCCCTGTGCTTCTCAAAGGGCTGTCAGTCCCAAGGGGCTGCTGCTGGCACCTCACCGAAAAACTTTACACCACCACGGGGATGCCCGTCAGGGACTGACAGTGCCGTGTCCCCATTCTACGGAAAACTAAACTGAAAAATCTCACCCAGTTAGTTTGGGATGCAATCCACAAGTTATTAAACAAATCGAGTGCTTTTTAGACACCACTAATAGGAAAAACACCTCCTGAAGAACATAATAGGAGAAGAAAAAAAAGCCATTTGTCCTTGAGGGCTCTTGTCCAAAGGCCGGCTTTTTGATTTGGAAATGCAGCGTTTAATATTGCATCGGTTATCTGCCATCTGCCGCTTAGGGAACAGAGGAAGGCATTCTCTGCTCCTGGAGCAAACCGATATTTTGCAATATAGTTTGGGAGGAAAACACCCTGACATTTATCATTTTCTGTTCCCTGCTACAGGCATTTTGTGTAAGGGGAGATGTAAAGAGAATAAATAACTTGCCCTAAAGGTACACAATGAATCTGTGGCAAGGCCAGCAAGAGAAATGCTTTTAACTATTGCTTGCAAGAGCCTTGCCCAAGCAGTAATTTCCATAGGCTGATCATAGCCCCTTGTCTTCTCCAAAGTCTAAGGAAAATGCTTTGGCTGGGAAAGACCAGAGGATGATGCTGTGGGACCCTCACCCAGCCTGTGCCCCTTTTGTAGAGGGGTTTCAGTTTGTGGACAGATGTACCAGATCAAACAGCTCCAAGAATGAAAAGAAATAAAAGAAAAATAAATAAAAGAAAAAGAAAGAGAGAAAGAAAGAGAGAGAGAGAGGAAGAGAGAGACAAAGAGAGAAAGAAAGAAGGAAAGAAGCAAAGAAGGAAAGAAGGAAAGAAAGAAGGAAAAAGAAAGAAGGAAAGAAGGAAAGAAAGAAGGGAAGAAGGAANGGAGAAAGAGAGAGAAAGAAAGAAAGAAAGAAAGAAAGAAAGAAAGAAAGAAAGAAAGAAAGAAAGAAGGGAAGAAGGAAAGAAGGAAAGAAGGAAGGAAAGAAAGGAAGAAGGGAAGGAAAGAAAGGAAGAAGGGAAGGAAGGAAGGAAGGAAGGAAGGAAGGAAGGAAGGAAGGAAGGAAGGAAGGAAGGAAGGAAAGAGTAGCACCTTCCAAACTCCTCAGTTTTCTGTAAAGTTAAATTTAAGAAAAAGCAAAATGTATCTAAATACATTTAAACAGGATGATGTGGCAAAACGTGACAGAATACCTTTAAACATTTTCCCCCACAAGTGTCTATGGACTTTTTTTCTTCCTTTACTTATTTTCCAAAAGGTTTTCTGATTCCTGTTGTTTTTTTTCAATGAAAAATGCAGCAAAGGCAACACAGATTTTGCAAAACATCACAAAGTTGCCAAATTAACCTTTGGGTGGGAAAAAAAAGAAGAAAAAAGAAAAGAAAAGAAAAGAAAAGAAAAGAAAAGAAAAGAAAAGAAAAGAAAAGAAAAGAAAAGAAAAGAAAAGAAAAGAAAAGAAAAGAGAAAAGAAAGAAAAGGAGTCAGCTGGAAAAACATCAGCCAGGAGCCTCGGCTGCATCCCCGTGCCCCTGCACTCTGCCGATGCCCGCTGGGACCCTCATCTCTGCAAACAGCCCTACAGGCAACTGGTTGGTTTTGCCAAAATTGTAAGGAATCACCTGAAAAAAACCCAAACTGGTGCAGCGACCCAAACTGGTGCAGAGCCTGGGCTCTGAGAAACTTTCTGAGAGAGTGCCTTGACAGCCCTGCCCGCTCCGACCGACCTCTGGTGCCTTTTCTTCTTCAAGTGAGGCACAAAATAAATTGAAGCTGCTGGCTGTGGTAAACATTCCCTCCAAACATGCCTGTTCTTGATACCCCAAATGTAGATATTCAGTCGTGGAAGAATGGAAGAAAAAGGAGAAAGAAAGAAAGAAAGAAAAACAAAAAAAAAAAAAAGAGAGAGAAAAGGAAAAAACCCGACGCTTCCAAGACACTAAAAATAGACTCTGATCACTTACCAAATGGTAAAATGAAAATGATTTGCTTTGAATAGTCTCCAGAAAGGCTCAGATACAATGTCTTGTGGAGCAAAATTGAATCAGTTGAAAGTGCAGACGCCAGCTCAGCCTAATCCCTCCCAGCTGCTTTGCTTTGCTTTTTTTCCAACAAGCAGCCCCTAAAAGTCGTCTCCCTAATCCTGCAAACTGAAATTCAATCTCGTATTTTTTTTTTTAAATCAAGTTTCAAGCCTGGGGCTTGCAGGGTGGGGGAAGAGGAGGAGGGAGGGCTTTGGGGTTGCCTCCTTCCCCTCGCCCTGACTGCAGTAAACACAGCCTTGAGTTCAAGGAAAAGCTTTAGACTACAATTCGCTTGGCTTGAGCCAAACACACAAATCTGATGCCTTTAAAGCCCCTCCAGCAGACGGTAGATAGCTTTGAGATGCTCACTAAATGGCTGTCTGGTTGCTGCCTTTTTTGTTGTTGATTGGGGGCCCAAGGAAATCTTGTCTCTGGGTTGTTTCTTTCTTTTTTTCTTTCTTTTTTTTTTTTTTCCTTTTTTTTTCCGGTGTCTGCTTTAATCAGTGAATTTGGGTTGGGCATTTACCTAATGCAAAGACCAAGACAAACGATTTCTCACATAGGCTGGTGATTGTGGCCAGCAGTGCATGTATGGGCTCTGCTATCTCACTGAATATCGAGAGGTATTTACGACACTTTCCCAAGAGTTTCCCAACTCCTGCCCTCCTCTGCCCCAGCTCCTATGACTTGCAAGGACTCAGCAAAGTCACCCGGGACATCCCGGTCCTCAGCTCCCTCTGCAGCACCTGGGAGTGTAACTCCATGCACTTCCAGACTCACATTGTCACTCTTTGCCACCTGATGGTTCAAAGACCCCAAATTTTTTTGGCATCAAGTGATACTGGTATGGTTTTGGAGGGTAATTGAGAATAGATAAAATAACAGCAAAGCATTCAAAACCAAACCCTGCGGCTCAGCATTCTAATAATCCAAATTCCTGGGTCTGAACTCTTCCAAACTCAGCACTTTAAAGATTTTCACCCTTTCAGCTTTGCAGGGTGGCCCTGCAAGGCTCTTGTTTGAACCCAAGTAAATAAAAAATAAAAAAAAAAAAAAAAGAAAAATCGTTACTAAGCGTGAGAAGAGGGAGGGTATCTATTTTCTGGTACAGAAACTCCCCTAGGAACAGCTGTGGGCAGGTGTAGATTTGTCTGGTCAAGGAAAGGTACAGAGTATCACAAAAAAATAGGAAATCAAACTTGTAAGGAGAGAGTGGAAATCTCAGGTGGGAAATTTTGATATCAGTTCTCTTACCCTGATATATACGACAAAAGACACACCTGCATAACATCACCGCAGCTGCCACACCCTGCAGATATTTAAAGTTGGAAAAATCCATCCCATACCAAAAAAAAATTCATATTTCATAGATGCAGAGGTGATTATTTTGTCTGTTCCTAATGTCCACTTTTCTCCAGCTTATTGACATAATCGTCTTGACCCCCTCAGCAGAGCAAACCTCTACCTTTTTTGCAAATGACTGTTATTTCTGGTTTGAGACACATGGGGTTACATGACATTTATTCAGACAATATCCATTCTTGCTCTCCACACCCCTGTACCCATTGCTCTGATACAAGGCTAGGTCACCAAGAGTGATACAAACATTATTCCTGAAAGTTACTTCCAACTAAACTCCCTCTTGTATAACAAAGGACAGCAGGTTGGGCTCCTGGACCGAATGGCCACATGTTGGTTGCTGGATTTTATGGTGTAAACTGGTGGACTGATGGACAGTTTAGATAAACATACAAGAATAAATGCGTAGAGAGATACAGACAGTTACATGAGGGATGGATGGATCAGAATAAATGGCATAATGACACAGACATATACAGGGTCTGTGCAGAAGATAGGTAATTTGACATTAATCCAGAAGAAGCGATGAAGAAACAAAAGCATGTGAAGAAAATAAAACAGGCAAATGGATGTAAGGAGGAAGAGGTGATCCACTAGAAATACTGGAAATGTTCTGGGGTTAGGTCGGCTGAGTAGAAATTGGATTGATGGGTGGATGAAGAGATGGATGTGTATACACACTGAAGAGATTATTAACTGAGCTTGTTTTAGCCAGAAAGATTGACTAGAGAAACCTGTAGAGAGCAGACTAATAAATTAAAGGCCAAAAGAGAAAAAGATTAGATTGAGATGGACAGGTTTATGGCAGATAGAACATGTGTTGTCTGGGTAAAAGGATGGAAAGATAGCTGAAATGGTGGAATAAATATACGACTAATACAGCCAGAAAATATGGGCTGATAGGGTGAATAGGGCATTGATTATGGGGAATGGGGATAGAGGGAGGAACAGATAAGAGAAGAACAATAACGGAGTTAATAGATGAGTGGTTAATAGAGTAAGAGATGAGTAATACCCATAGAGAGGGTCATTGAGACTCCCCACAAATAGAAAGTCAGAAAAGTGTGAAAAGGGTGGAGTACAAGACATAAATGAGAGAAGGAAGTATTGGGTAGATGCATACAAAAAAAAAAAAAAAAAAAAAAATAAAAAAAAAAAAAAAAAAAAAAAAGAAAAAGAAAAAAAAAAAAAAAAAAAAAAAAAAAAAAAAAAAACAAACAAGAAAAAAAAAAAAAAAAGATAAAATGTACAGACAACAGAAAAGATATGCGAAAAAGAAAAAAAAAAAGCATTTAAGAAAGAGTCAGACAAAACAGGCATGGAGTAAATAGGTTACATATAAAATTCATAAAGAATAAAGAGATTATGGTAAAAAAACAAGCTTGGAACAATTAGAGAACTAACAGGTTGGACTAGGTATTGGGTAGATAAAGAGACAGAGGAGTATTCATGAGCTGGGAGTGTTGAGAAATTAGCCTGATGATCAAGTATGAATTAGAGGGATGTTAAATGGGGGAGTAAATCCTGGGCAGGATGATTGATGAAGAAGGATGTGTGTGCATATACAGATGAGTGGGTACCAGGAAGCTCGACAGAATGGGTACCAGTGAGCAGAAAGATGAATATGGATGGAAGAAGGGAGGAAGATGAAAATACATATTTTACCATATGCTATGGAAATCCAGAGAGATTAATTAAAATTTGCATCAGATTGATCAGCTAGGTAAGTAGTCACAGGCATTAGCTTAATGAGTACATATAAAAGAGGCTGCAAAAAAAAATCAGTTAATCGTGGCATTAGTTGCATTGATGTCTTAGGCATGACAAGCAAAAGGAGTGGTGAATACATTAGTGCTGTAAGAAAGGACAAGAGAGATTAGTAGATGTGTGATAGACTAGATGTTTGAGACATGGATGTATGCAAAATAGGCAAAGAGGTCAGGTAAATGAGAATACATGGGGAAAATAGATGGCTAAGTGTTATGAAACTCCACTATAAACACCTACAGGGATGTGTGGGAGAGAAAATGAGGTGATCTGCTGCCATAAGAGAGACAGAAAGACAACAGATCTGTTTGCGCAAGAAATAAATATACAGAAATTACACGATCAAGGCTGAGATGTGACTCCCAAATCAATCCTAAAACTAACCTGGAATCTAAATCCTGACACAAACCCAACCGTAAGATTAAATCTTATTTTAACACAACACTAAGCCAAACCTTACCCCTAACAGTATCTGAACATAGCACTAGCACATAACCCAAATCTCAACTAAAACTTTGCACCCAGCACCTAAACTGAACACAAGCTGTGACCTACCATTGACCCTGACACTAACCATAATCCCATCCTAAACCTAACCCATACCTCACCCTAACCCAGCCATAATCCAAACATAATCCTAAATGCCGAACCAACCCTGGCCCTAACTCTAAACCAACCACAACCCAACCTTAACCCTGACTAAATCCTGACCCTGTATCTTAGCACTAAGTCTTAACCTATGCCTAATTAAATCTTAACCTTGCACCTTAGAGGAACAGGTAGACATATATGATGCACTTGTATTTAGTTGATACTAGGCTGTGTTAAAACAGAAGAAAGAAAATTAGGTAAATGTGTCAAAGAATGAGCTGTCAGTTTTATGTATTATAAAGTTATACGGTATTAGTTTGCTATGGGGAGGTAGGAGGGCTGGGTAAATAGGGGGGTGCAAGGTAGAGCTGAACAGATCAAATATGTTTACACAGAACAGTTACACGAGAGAGCTTGGAGTATGCAAGTAAATAAGAAATTCATAGTTCTGATCTCAAATCGGAGGTCAGATAGATAAAGGTATATAAACAGAGTGATATATACAACCTGCTAGTTAAATCACACATCTAGGTAGGCCTGAGGTAGACAAGTATTTGTGTGGGATAAACAGGTAAGGAGCAAAGGAGGAGGTGTAAGGCAGGTGAATACACACAGGGCAGGTTATCCATGGAATGAATAGGTGTGAATGCCGTCAGAGCTTGTGGAAATGTATGGATAGGACTTATAAGGGGGTGGGTTCAGGTCAGGAAAGCAGACAGGACCCTAGATTGGTACTTTCTGCCTTTTTCACATTGTGTCCCCTGCAAATGTGACCAGTGGAGGTGCCAGCTCCTGCCCAGTGAGCTTTAGCCCACGAACCACAGGTGAATGCTGCTTAGTGCTCTCCCTGAAGCCCTGGAAATGAGACGGGGCCTAGTGAGGGGAGCAACCCCCCCATCCATCACATGGAGCAGCATGGCTGGGATAGGGGCAAGGGGCATGGGGGGGCAGAGGTGGGCTGACGTGCTCAATGGTAAAACACGCAAAGCCACTTAAGGTAACGGGATGAGATTTCAGAGGACAGGATCCAGCCCTTTTTGCTGCCGTGCCAGGCAGGGGGTGTTCCACAGGTCCTGTGCTGAACCCAGTTCAGTGTCACCATGTCAGGCCATGGGTGGGTCAGTGGAGGGGCCAAGATCCATCTCAGCAGGTGCTGCAGAGCGCAAAGCAAGAGGTGCAAGTGTTCTTTCCTGCCAGAAACAACAACAAGCTTTCCTCCAGCTCCAAATATCTGCACTGACTCGGTATTTTGTTTTGTTCACTGTAGGGAACAAGCTGATGACACGGGCAGAGACACATGTGGGATGTCACAGCCCTGCTCCTTGTGCCATGGAGGGGACGCTCCCCAAAGCTGCTGACTTCTGCAGACCAGGGAGGGGAGGCTGCTGCCCCTGTCACCTGGTTCCTGGGGAGGGGGAGAGCAGGCTGGCCCCCCAGCCTTCTCACCCGCCTTTCTACGTTTGCTTTCAAAGGTTCAAAACCTGCCTCTGTAAATGTTTAAAGAGTGGGGTCTTGCTTTCTGAGAGCGTGAGATTAAATACAGGACCTGACTTCAAACGGGGACTTGTGAAAGCACAACTCTCCAGGCTGCTTCCTTTGCCTCCCTTAACTTGACGCTTAACTTTAAGCAACCTTACTTTGCTGACTTCTGCAGAGTGCGAGCAGCAGGGTGCGAGCGGTGCTGCGTTGTCCATGGGGCACAGCCCTGCTCCCCCAGAGCCAGCGGCAAATCTCCAGCTGGCCTCGGTGGGACCAGGGCTTCGGCTCATGCCTAGAAGCGTTTTCCTGGGTAGTTTCCTCATGTGCTTAAGCACTTTCCTGAATTAGCTGTTAAATGACTGAACTCTCCTTCTAGACCTCTGGGAAAAAGACAAGAGGGGAGTGGAAGAAGAATGGGAATTTTTGAGGGTGCTTGAGACTCTGGAAGGGATTTTTTGTTTCCCACAGTTTCACCCAGGCAGTCAGAGGAGCCTCAGAAGGAGCCAGAGCAGATAGACAGATAGACACAGGTACTGGGTGTTTTTAAAGATCCCACTATATACCTAGCTGTATCTTCAGACATCTAAATCCCTCTAAAAGTCTCACTCTTAGTGTCTAAATCCCAGGTGCCTAACTCACTTCTAGGAAAATCTCACACCAGGACTGATTCACTGAATCATTTTTTTAAACCTGGTCCTCACTCATATAAGGCTTTTGAAAATCCCACTGCTAATCTCCTGTACCCAGGCATGTATCACTTTGAAGCCTGTAAAATAAATTGCTTTGCACTCCTGGGGGACAGCAGCTACTTCGTCCCTGCTCAGAGTCAGGTTTTTTGTTTCTTGCATATATAACATACAGATTTTTTCTTTTTTTTTTTGAGAAGCTCTGAAGCTGCCATGCGAGACTTGAATTAACCACCCGGCTCGAGTGCTGTTTTGCATGTTATTCGGGGGAGGCACCGCACGCTGCCGCGGGTTGCAGGTCTGCAGCAGCGGAGGTGTCGGGAGGAGCTGGGTCGGGGCTGCTCATTTACATCGGTGGGGTTCGCCCGGCGGCACAAGCCTTTGCTCAGCTCCACTGATCTCCTGGGAAGCTTTGTGAGCGAATGTGCTCATCTCTAGCAGAGACTGAGCATTGTTACCTGGGTTTTTGCAAGAAATTACTTGGGTGAAGAACGGAAAAAAATCAAATACATATGTTCTTTCGTTTCTCTCTCTCTCTTTTTTTTTTTCCCTATGGGAATTTTTATTTGTTGGGAAGTTTTTTTGGCAAATAAAAATTTTGTGCATATGCTTTCTTCATTACAGACATTGGAGTTCGGGATAAACGAATTATTTTTTCCTGTTAAAAAAAAAAATCGTGCCGCAAAAGGAAAAGCTGGCTGCCATTGAAACATTTTTGATAGAAAATCTGCCTGCAGCCCTGCTGCTTAATCAGTTTGGAGCAGAGCATAGCCTGTAGCTTGTTAATAAGAGCAGCTTGCCCGAGCAGTTTGCACAATGCTGAGCTGCAGAGGAGGCTTGTTGCATAGCTATGGATTTTATTTTGCAGCTCTGTTAATTAAAACATTTTTTACTTTGAAGGAGGTTTTTACTGTTTTCTATGAGGGTGAGCAGAAAACTGTTCTCCTGGATAGATTAAAGGAGGGATATGAAGTATTTTTTTAGAAGTAAAACTTTATTTGATAGGTGAACTCTTAGCAAAAACAATGTGCAGTTTCTTATTTTTATTTGTTCTCAGTCTTTGTATACAGGCTGGTTTATGAGTTCGAATATCTTGGCTGTTTTGATAATAACAAACTAAATTTTCACATACAAGTTGCCAGACTGGAAAAGTTGTCACAGATTCTCGTTTAATTGGTAAAGTAATTTTTACTTATACACAGGTGAACTAAAATAATAAGACCTGAAACTGTGCCATTGAAGTTAATGACAACCCTTCATAGGTTTCACATAAAGCTTGTATTTTTATTATCCCAGTTCCAGTGACTTTTGTTGCAAGTTTGCAGCAAAATGTTAGGGCATGTCTAAGTGTTATTTTTATTATACAAAATCCCATTAAAATCAGTACTGAAGCATCCCATTAATTTAAATGGGACTTTGCATAGTTTGCTGAGTTCCAGGCCACAGATAAAGAAAAGTATGCAATTTGGAGTTAAACTGACCACAGCTTTTTATTAGAAGACATTTAATCTCGAACGAACAGCCCAGTCTGAGGCATAAAATCTTTGTGAACTTCATCTGGGCTGGTGCCATAGAAGCCTCTGTCGTGCAGCAACTTCTGGGTTGGTCGTCTGGGACCTCTCAGGACCATAGAGTGTTCCCAAGCAAAACTCTGGCCCAGGTAGGTATGCGAAGTGCTCCCCAGGCAGCTTTGCCTTGGCAATGCTAATAGGTAAGCCAGCACACAGAACAAATGGAAAACTTGATTCAGCTATTTCTCTGGCTCCAAGTATCTGCTTGCCTCGACAAAGGCAAGGCTGAGATCTGTGGGCAAGAGTCTGAGGGGCTCTCTGTGGCACCCCTGGAAGGCAGAGTCCCACCAGGCTGGAACCACGCCAGGTCGAAGCAATGCAGCTTCAGAAATGCCCGTTTGAGCTTCATGCACTGGAAACCACTAGCAGGAATGCACGGGGTGAGAGGTGGAAAACCATCGCCTCCGGTGTGCGGAAACACCCACCAGCCAGATGCTGGCACGGGCAGTTCAAAAATCCAAGTGCAAAGAGTGGTGAGGAGAGCCATTTTACCTGTGAGACCCCGCTTTGGGGACTTCGGGGACTAAGTGACCATTAAACGACATCTCGCCTTGGCTGCCGCCAGCGTGGGCACACATCTGGGCACTTCCAAGGGTATATCCCTAAGGAAGTCGTGCTTGGGCAAGACGGTCCGAAGCCAGGCTTCAAACACACCAAAACCCCAAATAATTCAAGCTCTAACCATTGTGGGGAAGACCTAAAGGCTGCTGGAAGCCAGGTGTCCGTAAAAGTGCATAGGAAAGGTGTAGAAGCCGCTTTCTGCTCAGTGTCTCCTTGGAATTTTCCTTTTCCTGAGCCATAAATGTGTCAAGATGACCAAATTTCACCCAGGAGTAGCGGATCAGCTTTCCGTGGAACATTCGCAGGGCAGGGGGACGCCGGTGACGGCCACCGGCGCAGAAACCCAAGCACGCTGTGTCCCTCATCCCCAGCTGGGTTTCAGTGGTGATTCAGGACTCCAACAACACCGAAACCTGCGGCAGGGTTTGGCTAAACGTGAGCCCTGTAGTCTCTGATTTGGTTTAGGACTAACAGTGCTACCTCCAGGAACAGGAGAAAACGAACACGGTAAATCTAAAATTCTAAAAATCTGAAACAACAGCTGGGAGCTTGCAGATACCCTCCCCGAGGGAAACTGGAGAGGAAACCCCTTCTTTTCCTGGTCTGGTGCACGATCCCGTAGCTGTAAGAAGGGATAAAGTAGCCGAGGAGACTCAGCTCCTCTCTGCTGAGCCCCCGGCTTAGGAGCAAAGCAGCCCCGAGACGCGGGCTCGGCGGGCAAAGCCCCCCCACTCGCTGCCAGGGAACGGCTCCCGGGGCTCAAACGGCCCCGTGCAGAAAGCTGCAAACTCCCGGAAGAGGGGAAACATCCGCGGCCGCGCAAACTGCGCCTTTGGGCAGCGCGGGGGCAGCCCTGGTGATGGCTTTTGTGTCCGTGGAGGAAGACGGCTGCCGCTGGATCCGGCTTCGCCCCAGATAATGTATTGATTTCTTTGTCTGAATTATGACTTTTCCACAAAATATTAATAATAATCATAATAGTAAGGAAATGGTAATGAAATCAGAGTCTTTTATACTCGGAACAGCTTGGGAAAGAAAAAATTAAATCGAACGACCTTTAAAATTCAGGATCTCGGAGAATTTGCAGGAGCAAGAGCAAAACGCACCTTAGCAAAACGGTTCAGCGGGAAGGAGCGGTCCCAGAGTTGAGCAACGCAGAGGGGAGTTCTTCAGGGTGCGAGGTTTAACTCTTTTTTTGGGGGGAAAAACCCCAATCCGTGGCTGGAGGCGTTATGAATTCGTGGGAGCAGAAATCCAGGCGGGAAGGAGGGCCGCCTCCACAAACCCCGCCGCAGAAAGAGCAGCGGTAAAAGTCTGCCATAAAATTAGAGGTGGGGAGGATTTCCAGTGCCGGGGCTGCCCCTCGGGGTGGCGGGGACCAGGGCCCCCTCCCCTGCCGGGGCGCGCGGGGGGAACGCGGGGCGACGGCGCAATTACCGGGGGGAAGCTGAGGGGCCCTCCCCAAAATGACACCACTGGGCGGGGGTGGGAGCAGAAAGCTGCTTTTCTTCTTATTTAATCGATCTCTTAAAAACAGCCAGAAAAGAACATTAAAGGCATTTCTAGATTTCGTTTCTGTTTTTTTTTTCTTTCTTTTTTTTTTTTTATTCCCATGCTCTTAATTTTGAAAAAAAAAAATCACAAAACATAACTTATAAAACAATATATATACTGCATCCTTATCCACAACAGCATAACTGAAACATCCAGCGTAACGTTTACCACAGGTGTGAAATACACTGGGAAAGAAGTACCGTGTGCATTTTATATTACGTTTCTTTGTCATCTACAGGTAATAAGTATCGACAAAAAAAAAAGCAACAAATATGCCTGTAATTAAACTTCGTATGCGTTTTGTATGCGTATTAATAAAGATCTTATTTATAATTTCCTTTTTTTTCTAACAAGCACTTGTTAAAATATCTACATTTACATAATAACACCTTAAGGGTTTTTTGTTTGTTTGTTTTATTGTTCCTTGCTTTTCCTTCACAGTTAGAAAACCAAGGAACGCTTTCAGCTTTGCTAAGCAACCTTTCCGGACGCCGAGGCTCGCTGTTTCTCTACCAGAGATGCAGTATCTGGATTCACTTCGTAACAGACAATTTTTCGTCTTTTTTTTTTCCAAGACTCTTTAGAAGGCGTTTGTTTTTTCGTTTTTTAAAGAGAATCCCCCCGCTCCCCTGCATTTAAATAAAGATGAATGATAATTTCATTATCAGGATAAGACTTTGGATGGGGAAAATGCTGAACAGTTTTTGCATCGTTGGAGGGGTTCTGTCCTTTCTTACAGCCGGGGATACTGCAGTCTTTTGGAAAGGATGAAGAGGTAGGAACCTTGAGCTGCTTAATATCAGGAATGACTGGATTATAGCTTCCAACTAAAGAAAAAACATCAAGAATCATGCATTTAAAAACCAGTTTATTCAACGGCCAAGGACGATGATCCGGCACAATGCAACGGTAGATATAAATATAACCTTATATAAGTGGTTGACCCTTGTCATTATTATTTTTAATAGTTTCATACCTAATATTTTAACCATTTTCCCCGCAGAACCTACTCTGCAAATTATATTTTTTCTCCCCCCTTTCTTTTTTTTACTTTTTTTTTCTTTCTTTTTTTTTTTTTTTTCGAGTGTGATTCTGTTTCTCAGTGGTAAACATTAACCAAACTCTTCCCGTGCGACAAGCGGCCAAGAACCGTCCCACCAGCTCTTACCACCGAGGCGTCTCCCTCCCTCGCCGCCCTCCCCGCGGGGAAGCGGCCGCTTTACCAACTCCTGTGCAAGTTCAAGTAAACACATACAACCCGCATAATCCAGAGAAAAATTGCAACTCATCCATGTACCAGATTTCGGTGTCTCTTGCAAAAGTTTTCTGGTCAGTTTACGGCTTTCGATGGTTTATTTTTACTATTTTTAAGCGCTGTTTTGTTGGTTGCGTCGTTGGTTTGCATTTTTTTTCTTTCTTTTTTTTTTTTTTTTTTTTTTATTCAGTTGAATTTCGCGGTGCTTTTGGGGTTTTTTTTGGTGTTGTTTTGTTTTTTTTTTTTTTGTTTCTATACAGTTGAAGTCCGCGGAGCTTTTGGGGTTTCTTTTGGTGATGTTTTGTTTTGTTTTCCTCTCTCACTTGTTCGGGTTTTGCTTTTAATAACAATCGGGTTTAATTTTTTTTTTTTCCGTTAAGCGTCGCTTTGCTTCTGCTTTGCTTTGTCGGCGATGTTTTGTCGGAGGTGGTTTGTGTCAAGTCCGTCAACTGTTGTACTGACAGGCGTTTAGACTAGAGCCGGGGCTTTGCAAACTGCTGTAGCCGAAACTGGAGTGCTGCTTTGATTTCAGTCTAAGGCTGGCTAAGCTGGAGTTGCAAGTGTCCCGGTAGACGCTGTAGGGCGAGCCTGGTGGCCCGTAGGGACAGGCTGAGGAGGACATGGCCGAATTCAGCGACGAGCCGCTGATGTTGTTGATGTTGTTGAGGCCGGAGTTGGCCATGCCCGGCACAGCCGAGTGGCCCATACTGGAGGGCATGTTCATGGAGGAGATGCTGCTGGGCGCCGAGAACATGGACTGCGAGGAGAGGGGGCTCATGGAGTTGAAAAAGGTGAAGCTTTTGGTGGAAAGCGGCGCCGGGGTGAGGCTTTTGGTGGCCCAGTTGTTGTAGGGGTACCCGGCGTACATGTCGTCGTAGGGCTGCATCAGCCCGCTGAACTGCGGCACGTACCCGTTCTTGCACAGGTCCATCTGCTGGTTCCGCTCCCGCTTTCTCCACTTGGCTCGGCGGTTCTTGAACCAGACCTGGGGAGGGACGGGACGGACACACCGACACGGCACAGTGAGTGCGGGACCACGACAGGGGCGCGCAGGCAGCCCCCGGACAAGTGCCCGCACCCCCGCCCTGGCCACCGGCACCGAGGTGCGCGGGGAGGTTTGGCGGCCCCCATCTCCGCAGATTGCGGGCACAACTCCGCGGCCGCGCACCGCCTCTCCCTGCAGCTCCTGCCCCGGGAGTCCAGCTCCGCGGGGTGCTTGCGCGCACCTCTGCGCGCATCCCTGTCTATTCAGTGGGATGTGGCAGCCGGGGTGCGCGCAGCCGCCTCTCCGCGAAAGCCGCCTGCGCGGGTGTCCGCGCCACTGCCCGGGCCGCGTCCCCCCTGGCCTCCCCGCCGCCCCTCTCCCCGAGCAAGGCGAGGGGCGAAGGCACGGCCCGCTCTGATCAGGGCAGGCTCGCCCCGGCTCCGCCGCGTTTCCGAACGCTAATGCTGTGTAATAAAAGTCCCCTGTTACAGACCATAAAAAAGGGGATTGGATTAGTATGTTTAGGTTTCAAAAAAAAAAAAAAAATCAGTCCAGCATCGGCCTTGGATGGATGTAGCCTCTGCCTTTATATCTAATGAGAATTTACAGCCCTGACTAAGGAACAGAGAACCAGGGGCCGCTCCTGGTGTTTGATGCAAAAACCTGATCCGGACTCCTTTTTTTTTTTTTTTTTTAGCCCCCCCATGATGGAAGCCGGGCAGCCCCCAAAATTCTTTTTCCAGGTTAAAAACCAGCATCGTCCTGCCTGCTGGCTGCGCCCGGCCTGCGAGATTTTCCTGCTGCATCCCCCCTTCCCGGCTTTCTCCGCCTGAGCCGTCGCCCCCGGACTCTTTGCGGACACCGGGGCCCCCGCCGGATCCGTGCGGTTCCGTGCGCTCGGCCCCGCGGAAGCTGCGCTCCCTCCGCACTCCCGCTGGAGCCGGGGGGGAGGGGAGGGTGGAAGTCTTCGGGCCTTCCCTCCCGGTGTAGAAATGATGCAATTATTATTAAACACAGGTCTCAAGGATGGAAACTCAGGAGGGGGAATGGATGTCGGAGTCTATTTAAAAAAATAATAATAATAAAAAGAATGCCGTATAAATAGGAAACGAAAGCCAACATGTTCAAAATCTGTAATATACTCCTCGGAAGGTGCTTCCAGACAGGAATTTCCTGAAAATGAGGGTAATAGTTTTAATTATGGCTCCTAGACATTTTAAAGGAAGGCCCTCATAGCAAATTAAGGTTAGATTTGCAATCTGCAATCTCAGAACATCAAACCAAAACATCTCCACACAGAGGGAGAACGAAATTACGTTAATGGCAACTCATATATTAGTTTTATTTGCTTCCTGAAATATTCCACCAATATTAATGCAGTTTAGTCTCTGCTCCGGCTTTGTTTTGTTTTAAACTCAATTAAGACAATGCTTTCAGATGCATTTTCCCTATTGCAGATGAGTGTTTACTCTTGAAAGGTTTAAAGAAGAATCTCTGTAATCCGATTTGGTCACTCGCGGTTTAATCGCCAAGAAAAAAAAAAAAAAGTGGCTTTTCGGGACGGCGGAGCTGCCCTGCGCGGTTCCCGTTTTCTCCCGGGATTCCCTCCTCCCCGGTTCATGCTCAGCCCACGGCCCCGGGGGACGGTGGGCTCGGCGGGGTGTGCGGCCACGGCTGAAACCGCGTGGGGAAATGTCCCGGGGGGGAAACGCAAAGGGGAGATGACAGCCCCGGCAAGGCGGATCAACACATCCCCATCCGCTTCGGACCGGTCGTTCGTTGCCAGGATATTTCACTCATGATTTTCTCTAAGGAACTGCCGAATCTCTATATGTGTATGTCAATACATACATATATATATGTATATATATATTTGTGTGGTGGCATCGGCTCCGAGGCGTGTAAAGACCAGGCGCCTTCGCCATACAAGTATGTGTCTACAGCGCTTGTTGACTTTTGAGAGCAATCGCTCCGTAGCTCTTGTCCTTCACTTTGCCCATCGGTGGCCTCTGCAAACAGCCGCTCTGCCCGCGGCCGCGGGCCCGGGGGCTGCGCCGCAACCCTCCGCCGCAACGGCATCAAGCAGCGGTTTGTTGGGTGGTGATCACGATTGCTGGGATTATTGGGAATAAACCAGAGCAAAAGGAAGGGCCGCTGGAGCTCAGGGGTTGCTTCAGCCCCGCGCTGGGTTTAGGTTGACCTGGGTGGGGGGTCCTCGCCCACAACAGGGCCCTTCCCAAGCCCCGGTCTCCCCGCTGCCCTTTGCGCTGCTTAACCCCCCCTTTTCGGATCTGACTCCAAGCGCCGGGCCAGCGGCCGCGGCCCTGTCCGGGCGGCACCCCTTCGCGGCCGGGAGCTGAATTTCTCCTCTCCGGCCTGGATCCCAAATTTAGTAATTAAAATTAAGCCCACAGCGGCCGGGCGCTGCCCGCAAGCCGCCTCAGTGGCTCCCGAAAGGGCCAGTTTCCCCCTGCCCCCTCCCCGCAGCGGGCTCTGGAGCAGAGCCTGGCATCCCCGCGGGGCTGAAAGCCCCTCTTACCCGGACTCGAGGTTCGGTGAGGTTGGTCCAGACGGCGATCTCCTCCCGCATGCTCATGTCGGGGTAGCGGTTGCGCTGGAAAGTGGCCTCCAGCTCCTGGAGCTGCTGGCTGGTGAAGTGGGTTCGCTGCCGACGCTGCTTCTTCTTCTTCGCGGGGTCGTCGGCGGCCCCGTCCTCGTTCTTCTGGTCGCCGCTGCGTTCCTTTTCTGCGGTGGGATGTCGAAGTTTGGGTTTTGAGTGCGTGTCGTGGTTTGTTGTGGGTTGTTTTTGTTTTTTTTTTCCCAAACAGGCACACAAAGGCCGGCACGCCGCCCCCGCACCCAGCCCTACCCGCCCTCCCAGAGGGACGCGTGGGGGCATCCACGCGGGTCCCTGCCGGGCCCTCCACCCACCGAGAGTCCAGCAGCCACAGCCGGCCTTTCCCGGGGGGAGCTGGGGAAGGAGCACGGAGCCCTGCCCGGGCCCAAGCCGCTCGGGGAGGCAGCGGGACCCCCGAGCGGCCCGGCTCGAAGCGGGCCCGAGGCACCAAGGCAGTCGGGAAGGAGCGGGTTCCCCACAGCACCGGCCACTCTGCCTTTCCACGGCACCTTTTCACTCCCTTCAACCTAAGGCGCGATCTTTGCTCCATTGTCTTTGTTGTACTCGGCCGCGACAGGAAACTTTGGAAGGGCAGGGGTGTAAAACCCAGCAGCAACTAATTGCAAAAGGCAGCCTCTCTTTTCGCCTCTGCACTTCATTCCTTTTTTTTTTTGCTTTGTCTCTTTTAGGATTTTAGTGTTTATTTTAACCCGAGGCTAAGCGAAGCCCTCTGCAAAAAAATCATATCGAAAGAAGCAAAGGACAAAAAACCAGCAGTGTTTTGGCGATCGGGATTTATGCGGACTGGAAACAGGAATCCAGCCCCCGTCCCGCCGCAATGGAGGGACAAACCCCGCTCCCTTTTCGTAACGGCCTTTTCGTCTCCCCCAGCGCGGGTTTGGGCTGGATTTAGAGCAATTTAACAGCTCGGAAAAGGACTCAAAAGCCTGAACGAAATGTGCTCCCGGTCTGGGCCCCGGCGGAGCGGGGAAAGGTGCGGCCGGGCAGCGGACACGAGAGGCGGCGAGACCGGGGTCCGCGGCCATCCCCCCGGCCTCTGTCCTGCTGCTGCCTAAAGGAAACTTGGTGGGGAATTTTTCTTTTTAGAGGGTTTTCCCCCACCTTTTAGAGGGTTTTTCTCCCGGCGGCGGCGGGCACGGGGCCATTTCTACAGCCCCGAACTCTGCGAGGTAAGCGGGAGTCTAAAAATAATCACGGGCTGCATCCAAAGCCCGAGAGAACTCGTCCTTGCAAAGTCACCCCTGAATCGCTCATAGCCGGGGCACTCTCCTAGCAAAATGGGGGGCAAGCGAGCTCCAACGGCTCGATGGAAACCCCAAAAGTGGCCGATCGCAGCCCGGCTGGCCTCTGTCTGCAGGGAGTAGTTTGCAGAGCAAACAAGGCCTCTGAAGAGCAGACCCCATCGCCACCGGGTCCCCCGGTCCACCCGGTCTCTGCGGCCACTGGACCGGCCGAGCCGCAGGCCCCGGCGGCGGTGGAGAAACAGAAAGCAAAACAACCCCCGCAAAGACAAATGCTCTGGCTTTCGGCTGGGAAGAGCCCGGAGAAACCGGGACGAGAGGGAGCCGGGGGCGACAGTAAAGCGGCTGCGGCCGCGCTGGGATTCGTCCCCGCGGCCTCTCAACCCACTCTGGGATTAACCCCGCCAGGATTTCGTTAAAAAATGTGGTCTGGGCGCCGGGCTGTGGTACAATTTCAAATCATAACGCACATTAGCCATAATCGGCTTTTGTACCTTTTTTTCACCTCTTTCAATTAAAAAAAAAAAAAANAAAAAAAAAAAAAAAAAAAAAAAAAAAAGGATGGAAAGGTATTTTGCAGCTTCTCGGAGAAGCAAAGCAGACAGGTCCTCAGCCCTCTTCCAGCACCGAGGGTCACACACAGGGGAAGGGCAAAATGGATCAAACCTCCCTCTCTAATCTCAAATAATCTCCTCTAATCTCGGAGTCCCATCCAGACGCCGGTCTCTAACTTTGTTTGTGAATCAGGCTGAGAGGCACAACCCAAACCCTGTTTATCACCGGGTGCTGCTTCGGAACGGACTCTCGCCGCAGACACTCTCTAGGTTATAGGACGTACTGAAACTCCGAAGAGCAACAACAGCTATCAAAAAATTAAAACGAAAGAAAACAAAAACTCCTCCTGAAAGGGTCTCAGTGGAGGACGAGTATCGCGCTCCTTCCTGAAGCTTTTGTTTCATTCTCTTAGCTTCCCTTGTCATTTTAGAAATGTCGCGACTTTAATTAGATACAAACTGGGAAACCACAGCTTTCCCTGCAGCCCTTGCACATGGTGCTCAGAGCGCGGGGACTCTTTCCTGCGCGGAAAGCGCGCAGCTCCCTCGCTAAACCTCTCCGCGGCCGCGCACATCTCCGCGGCGGCCCGCGCAGCCTGCGCCCGGCCGCACGCCGCCTTTCCTGCTCTGAGGGGCATTTTCTTTCTTTTTAATTATTTTTTTCTCTTCCCCCCAGCTGGCTTTGACAGAGAGATCTTTCTGCGTCTCTGCACCACCCGAGCTGGAAAAGAAACCCGGGCAAAAGCTGACATGATCTCAGAAATATCCGGCAAAACCGCACTCCCCGAAGAGCCCCCCTTCCCTTCGACCCCATCAATTAATAACTGCGTTTTTTATTAAAAAAAAAATAGCAGCTCCGGGGATGGGAAAGGGTGGCCGTATGTTTCCTCTCGGTGGGTTGTCAGCGCCGGGCACCCCGGGGGCGGCAGCTCCGGGCAGGCCCCAGGCCCCGCTCCGGTTCCCGGGGCTCGATCGCGACGTAGCCATCGGGGTCACCAGCAGCTCTTGCCCCTCTCGTCCCCGCCCCCATAGCCTCTGGTTGTGCGGAGATTGCAGGCAAAAGACCACCGACCGCCCCGCGAAGGGAAGACGCGGTGGGGAGGGGGAGGTAGCACAGGGGGGAGCGGGCCGGGACCGCGGGATGGGGGTGTGGGGGGTTACCTGGCACCTCCGTGTCGGAGGATTCACTGGCTGAGTTCTCGATCGGGTCTCTGGGTTCCGAGGATCTTTGCAAATGGAAGCTGGAAGCCATGTCATGGGAGGGTTGGGGTCTCAAGCTCTCGGGCAGTCTCTCCAAATTCATTCCACCTTTAAAGGAATCCATAGCAGGGGCGCCGGGCTGTCTGGGGGAGTTTGCAGGTGTTTATTCCACACAGAAAGGAACAAGGAGCTTTTGCTTTTTTTTTTTTTTTTTTATTTTTTTTTTTTAAAGAAAAAACAAAACCCAAAAAACAAAACCCAAACAAACCAAAACCAAAATCAAATCCACTTATTACTAACAGTATTATTTTAAGGGTGTCGGAAGAAAGGATCTGGGCAATGCCTCGAAGCCGATTGTCTCCTCTCGGGGAGAGGCACGGCAGTCCGGCCGCATAAGCAGGGAAGTGGTAAAGATCCCTTATAGAGGAACGCGAGTTGCGAGTTGGACAGTTTAAAGCTAAAGAGATTAAAGTGACCTGCCCTAGAACAAATGCCTGTAGTTAAACGGGGCTCCTCCCCCTGAAGGTTAAAACCTCCCCGTCTCGCTAATGCATCACTCCATCTAGCGCTCGCCCAGCCCGGCCGCGCGGGTGGACCTGCCTCCGCGCTCCGCGCCGATGTGCGCGCCTTCCGCGGCCGCGGCCCAGCCCGCAACCCCCTGGCGGGCCCCTGACCGGCCCCCGCCGCCCGGCGGCGTCTCCTCCGAGGGTGCTCCCCCCTCCTTCTACTCCTCCCCCGCAGCCTCCCCTAAACTCATTGAGGTATTAAAAATATTTCAGAAACGAATGGAAAGGTGGAAAATCACTCCCAGCCGCGCGGGGGGAGGCTCGGGACCCTCTAGCCTCCCCCAGCACCCCGCCAGCCTGCCCTTCTCCGCAGGGTCCTGCCATCCGGCAGCGCGCAGGTTGCGCCCCCGCTCAGCAACGGCATCTCCAAGGGCATCGCGGTACTCAGCCTGACTGGGTCTCCCGGCCGACAGAACCTCCGCCTCCCACCCCCTGCGGTGGGTGCGCAACCTGCGCACCCCTCAACATTGGGCAGCGCGGCCCGTCCCTGCACGAAGCGACCCACCGCGCGTTTCAGCCCCGCGGGGAACACGTTCCTCCAAGCTGGAGGGTATTTCTTTTGGGGGTGGCCTCCTGGGTGTTGTGTCTGAATTTTTTTTTTTCTTTTTTAACTTTTTTTTTTTTTTTCCGGCTGAGGCCTTACGATCAAGCGGCTCAGACCCTACCCGGCGGCCTGGAGACCGCAGCCTGGGGAACAGCGGCAGCGCGAACGCTCCCATCGCATCATAATTCAGCACATGATTAATAACAAATAATTTTCCTCCCGCAGCCGAACTCGCAGTAACCCTCTCGTAGGGGTGTCTGCGGCTCTACCAGGCTGGCGACCGGGGCAACGGGTGTGAAGGGGGCGTGAGACATCCCCCGAATCCCGCAACGGGCACCGGTGCATCCTGTCCCGGTGAAATGCCCGGAGCGGCTGGAGCGGGGCCGGTCCCCGGGGCTGCCCGCGCAGGCCGGAACAAGGCTGTGAGCCCTCCTGGATAACACCTCCGTCTTTGGGGAGGTGAAATAACGCACGGAAAACCGTCAGCCTCGGGGGGCAGATGGGAACCGGGGGTACCGGCGGGGCAGGCGGCGAGGGGCTCGCTTCACCGGGGAAAGGGACGAGGGAAAGGGGGAGAAGGACCTTGGCTGTAACTCTGCCCGGGGAAAGGACCTTCTCTTTATTTTCTCGGCTCACTTTAACTGATCCATCCTGACACTCTATTTTGCTTTCAAATCAAGTAAAGATGTGGGAGAGAACTTTTGAACTGTTTTATGGAAAAGTGGAGGGAAGCAATGTTCCAGCCGCGCAGGCTTTTTCCTACACCGCCAGGGTGATGCAGCTGGGCCCGCCCTGCACCCCCCGGCTGTGCCCCGCAGGGCTCGGCCCCCCTCCTCCGCCATGGGCCTGGGGACACCAGGCGGAGAGAGCCCAAAGCTCCTAGCCCCAATCCCTTGCGCCTTATCTCTCCACAACCTTTTGCAGTTTAGGTGATGTACAGGTGTGGAATGCCAAGGTCAGGTCTCCCTTGCTCACTTTTTTTTTTTTGAGTGGCATGCTGATGTCCGTCAGTCTGTCAGCCACTCCCGGCTGAACTTCGCTCAGGATTCTGCAAACGACGGGGAATTTCGGGCACTCGAGGTGAACCAGGCAATCTCAGGGTTGCTAAAGATGGACGTGCTTTAAAATGCAAATATTTACCAGGGTCAGGGCCTCTGGGCATCGAGGGGCTCAGCTGACGCAAGGCACTGGAAGGATGGGGATCTCCTCCCAGGAGAGAAACGAGAGGAGGGGACGGCCTTTCTCCCGAGGAGGAAGGTGACCCGACTACAAAACGTGCACTGTGAGACTCCTAACAGTTCTCTTTTTTTTTTCTTTATTTCCAAGACACAGAGGCGGCAGCCCCGGGACAGGTCTCCGGGGGGCTCCTGCCGTCCCGGAGCCCCAGGGGCAGTGCTGGAGGGGGGCTGCCAACAGCCCGGCTGCTCCACTGCGGCTATTTTAGACCTACTACTCACAGCAGCCTCAAAGCCGGCAGTGGGATTTTTCTTTCCTTGCTTTTTTTTTTTAATGCGCCTAATTTACAGTTTTTGTTCTACTCTAGAAAAAATACATTTTAGAAAAATCGTTCTAGGCTCATTTCCTCCAGATTGAGCGCAGAGAAAGGCTCAGCTCCAGGCACCGCCGTGATTTCGCCGAGGCGGCCGATATAACGCCGGGTCCAGCTGCCTCCCAGGGCGACGGCCCCCCCGGCTCCTTCAGGGGGTCCCCGGGGTAGACACCCCACGATATCGGCGTTAAATGGAGAATAACTGGCCGGCCCTGCCGCTCTCGGCCCTCCGAGTGGGGTTCGGGAGGCGGAGCAGCGCCCGGCTTCCTCCTGAACCCCCACGCGTGTCCCCGCCCGGCCCTTGGCGCAGGTCAGGCCTTTACCATACACCTGCGCACAGGTCAGCAGTCTCGGATGTGCGGATATATATATATATATGTATGCATACGTATGTATGCATACATATATATATATACATATACAGGTCCTCTTTATGTCTCGATGTCCTACGTGAATTTAAGGGCATACTCTCGCTCCACGCTTCGCACAGACCCGAATCCGCCCGGTTCTTCCCGTTGCTGGTCGCGACAACACGTGTCACGACAAAAGAGTGCACCGGCGGGGCTCTCGCCCCCATATTCGCGTTTTGTTCTTTCTCCTCCCTGCCGGACCCGTTCGGTTTCGGGATGCTGAGGACACCTCTCCTCTGGTAACACTCTCCAGCAGACGCTACGCCACGGGTCCATTAGTCTGACGTCATGACTCGCTTCTCTGACGTCACGTCTCGCCTTTCAGCTAGGCCAGGACCAAAAGCAAGCCTGAATGCTCCTCTCGGAGCCGGCTGCTCTTCCCGCGTCGTGAAGGTGGAACGTCTGCTCCCCGGGCTGGACAAGACGGTGGCCCCGGGTCTCCCTCTCCCCACCACTTCCCCCGGCTCTCTAGGGGTCAGGGGGAGCTGCAGGAAGGGAGGAGAGGCCGCAGCGGACGAGGGCAGCCCGGCCGCAGGGGTCCCGACCATCCGCCCTGCCCGCCAGGCCGCGACCTGCGCGGGCGCGGGAATGTCCGGGGGCTGAAGGGGACCCACGGAGCTCCGGCCGGGACGCGGCCGGTGTGCGCGGGTCACGGGAGGGATTCACGTGGGAAAACCCGTCCGCAGAGCTGGTCAGGGACCACCGCCGCTCCGCGGCCGCGCAGCCACCGCATCCCGAGGCTCCACCCGGTTGGGGGCTGCATCAGGGATCTGTAAAATGCTGGGAGCCCGCAAATAAACCGCTGCACTTCCTCCTGCTATAAATAACCCAAGAAAGAGGGGATGGCGCTTATAAATAAATCAGTGCCGGCTACGCCGGTGACAGCCCCACGAAGAAGAGGATGAGACGTGTCTGAACGAAGGCGAGTGTAGGACTCCACTGACCCCCGAGGGGAGGACGGATCCCGCAGACAGGGAAGGGGACGGGGCCCTGTCGCCTCTCGTGTGACGGGGAGGGTTCCCGGCTTTCAGAGATGCGTTCCCATCCCCGACGGGCTGTGGTGGTTGTAGCGAACGCAAAACCACCTGGGCCATATATCAGGCGGCGAGGTTCAGTCTCTGCCAGCTTTTCCTCTTCAGATTTATTAGCGTTGTATAGACCGAGATTCAGTCTATAAATTGTTAGGAATTGTTACAAAAATGAAGGCATCTCCTCCCAAGAGCACCTCTCCCCGAGAGGGGAGCGAAGCCCTCTGAAAAACAGAGCTGCAGAGGAAGAGAGGCTCTCCAACCAAACCCAACGCAACCAAATCCAACTCAACCAAACCCAAGCCCACCCAACCCTACCCAAATCAACCAAGGCAAACCAGACTAAGCCAAACGAAACTGCAAGCAACGCAACCAAAACAAGCCAAGCTAAACCCAAACAGAGCAATCGAAGACAAACCAAACCCGTCAATCTCCACCAGGTGCCACATTCGCGCAGCCCAGCAGCCGGGACCTGCTGCAGGAAAACAACTTTTAACGACAAAACCCTCTTAAAAGTGCCCAGCGAGTAGCGAAGGGGCATCTTTCGGGCTGTGAGAGCGGCTGGAACGGCGCAGCTACCCTGTGCCCAGCGCCGGCAGCGCCGCGACGAGCGCCAAGGGCATTTTAAAAACTTCCCTCCATGAAAATGTCCCAGCCACGAGTGGAAAAGAGGTTTTCGGCCTCCAGCCCCCCTCCGTCCCCACGGGATGCCCACACATGTTGGGAAAAAGCAGAGGCCGGGGATGCGCGCAGGCGTGTGCGCAGGACAGCGCAGTGCTCCGCGGATCATGGTCCGCACTGGATGGATGATGTTTGTTGGTGCAGTGCGCCGTGGGGGGCGGGGTGGGTGACGGATGTCAGGGCATCCATGTCCCGGGGGTGTCCTGTCCTAGACAAGTATCGCCCCAAACACCGTCTTACGCGCAAGTTGGAGACCCGTGTCCGCCCCCGCGTAAGGCAAAGCTCAGCACTACCCGCCACGACTGCAGCCCCTGCCCGGATCCGGCCCGAATGGAAACGGAGCAGACGCTGAATAACGACGACCACGAAACGAGCCTCGTTACCCCCCGACCTCCTGTCGGAATCGGATCTCCCGCCGGGCGGGCAGAGCGGGCAGCGAGGAGCAGAGAGGTGGAAGAAACCCAGCCCGGAGAGCGTGTTAAATCGCTCAGGAGACGAAGGTGGAAAATTACGCTGGCTCCCAGCCGGCCTGTCCTCCTCCCGGCAGCCAGGAGAGCAATTTTCCTAAGAAGCTGAGCAAAACGAAATCAGCCCCTTATGGACCCGCAGCTCCCCTCGCTCTGCGTGCCGGCCAAGCCTCAGCCTTCCGCGGGCGCTCAAGGCCCCTCCGCGCAACGTTGCGCTGCGGGTGCGGGTTTACAGAGGCCACCCCGTCTCCCCCGGCCTCCCGCAGCCTCTCAAAACTCCCGGGTCGCTCTCTGCCCCATCACGCTTCTCTCGGCCTGGCCGAGGTTGCCCCATCCCCTCGGCTGCCCCCGCCATTGAAACCCAATGGGGGAAAAGGAATTTTCTCGAGGAGTTTGGTCCGTGACACCTCCCGAGGCACCTGGGGCGCCCGGGGCTGCGGCTCGTCCCGGTTCCCCGTCCTCCCCTTCCCCATCCCACCCCGGGGCTGCCCCGGGCGCCGGCGGCCAGCGGCAGCTCTTACAAAAACTAGGGATGAAAAAATTGAAGGCTTAATGTTTTCTGACAGATACAAATGATACCCCAAGGCTTTCTTGAAATGCAGCGACTGACGGCTGGAGAAACGGTTTTCCTATTCGGGTTTCTGCAGCTGGAAGCAGACGCGGGGAGGAGAGTTCCCCTCGGCCCTCCTTCCCCTGTCCTCACCCCGAAAACAAAACCATCTCCTGGGCGTCCGGCGGCGACCTGCGACAACTCTTTTCCTCAAATCACCGATGTCACAGTCCCACCCTGGGCCAGAGCTGTTTCCCAGCCCTCTCTGCATCCTTCAGACCACAGGCACTGAACTCTGCTCTAAGAAAATATCAATTTTCTGTCAGCAGTGCCTTGGGTTTGTTTCTGGCCGTTCGCAGCCTGATGTGAGCGTGAGAGTATCAGTGACCTACAAGGACAACACCAGACGGCGGACAGCTCAGGAATATGGGGGACTGTTTCCCTGGGTTGGGGGAAGAGAGAGGAAAAGTACAATACAGTCCCACAATCCCCTCTCTGAGCAGAGGGAACATGCTTTTCTTATTATTTGATGGAGGAAAGGGCACCGGAGTTTGCTAGGCAGCCTGCTCATGTTACTCTGTGCATCTTTAGATCACGAAATGTGTCTCTTTTGAGGACTAGAAAAGATGCCTCTGAAGCAGGATAATCAAAGGCCCGGGCACTCTTTTGGCATTATCTGCAGACCCTTATTCAGTAGAAAAAAGCAGGCTGCGTTTGCACCACTGGTATTATGCTTCCATGTGGGTTTTCCCGACCTTGTTTCGAGCTAGCAACCTCTTAATTGCTGCAGCAATGAGGGAAAACACATATCCCTTAAACAGGACATTTCCTGAAAGGCTGAAATATTCTAATAACTCGCTGGCTCTTTCATGTTCTCAGAACAGCAGCGAATCTCTGCAGAGCCGCACATTTCCTGCTTTAAAATCAGAGAAACGATTAACTTTTGTTTGCATTCAGGTTCTCATCTTCTATTCCCCCCCCCCTTTTTTTTTAATTAAACGTTCTAATTTTCTGTTATTAATTTTTTATTTTATTTTGCCCCCAAAGGTTGATTTCGCCCCGCTGCCCGTTCTGCCTCATTCCCCGCTCGGCTCCGCTGCCCGGGGAGCAAACACTGCCGAGATAAAGGCACGGGACACTTTTCTTTCCAATTTCGTTGTGGGAACGGCCGTATCTTAACAGGCACATCTCGGGGAGAGATAGGAACCTACTGCCTTCCAGAGGGCTGTGCTAATCAGCACGCCGGGTTAGATATAAGAGTTCAGGGCAAATAAATCGAATTAGTTTTATTAGCACGTTTAGGAGGCGGTCTAAGGAAGGAATTCGGCTTTACTAGAGAATGTTTTCTCCTCCCCTTTTGTTGTTGAAAAGCAACACATATCTGAGCTGCTCATCACAGGATGGAAATAATGTATGGTTCAATCTGCGGTCGTTTCCTCGGAGAAAGGCGCTCACTTCTCTAAACCCGATAAGAAGGATATATACTCTTGGAAATGCACGATTTCATAATAAAATCTGCGTGAACAATAAAACGGACTGTAAAGGACAGGCTGCGGAGCCCGCCAGGTTATTGTTCGGCGGTGGGTTTCGGTAGGAAATATCTGCCTCGATCACAGACGCCTTTAACTCGGCTAAAACTTTCCCAGGGAAATGTAGCCTTAGCCGCAGCACGGGATTTCCAGGGACTTTGTATTTCAGGCAAATGAAGGATTTGGGAGAGGTAGCTTTCAGGAATTATTTGGAAGTGAGTTTTAGATCAGCGGCTGGAGTTGGTGCAGGGAATAACCAGGAGAACAAGGACATCGGTTTGTTAAGTGGAAATGACGTATTTTAAAATTATTATCGAAAAAGTAAAAAGCATCTCGTTCCTGTATTCAGACACAACAGTATTGTTTTATGTTCAATTCGTGCTCCGGACTTCGTGTTTGCCTGCAGTGCGGTTGACGAAATTTGGTGAAAAGGGCGAAATAACAGAAAACTCGCATAGTGAATTTTTTTTTCAACGGGAGACGTAAAAAAAAAAAAAAGATCTCCTAAAGATACCGTCTGTGGGAAACCCTTACGTCCCTTTAAGCGGGATTAATAGGCGGAAAAGAAAAAAGGCTTTTTCCCTCCACTCCGAGAATTTCAGTCCCGCTGCAGTAAGCGTTATCCCGGAGCGGTGCTGAGAGACACTCGCACTATCTGTAGTTCCTAAAGATGGTGACTATTTTTTAAATTCATTTTTTTTTAAAGAAAGGAAGAGGGGCCGTAGCACATTATTTTTAGGAAAAGGGAATTAATCGCTGGCTCAGACTCTCCCCGCCCGTCCCGCTCATCCCCGACAGCTCCCACCTCCCCTTCGCGGGAGTGCAGCCCCGAGCGAGCACCGGAGAGGCACTGGACCCCCCAGGCCCGCACCACCTGCACCCCCAGCTCGTCCCGGGGAACCCACGCCCCACCGGGGCCACCCGAACCTCCGCGCATGGCCGCCGCACACCGTGCTGCTGCCACCGGCCAGCCCCCGCCGAGGGCACCGGGGACCCGGGTGCGAGCCGCGCTTTGTACCGCACCGCGGAGCACCCCGAGCAGAAGCGCTGGAGGCTGAAAAGGGTGAGGTGCACTAGGAAAAAAATTAAATATATATGTGTAAAAAATATATAAAATGAGGTAACCCCTCTGGAATTGCATTTCCCAGAGCATTTGTCAGAGCTGACGAAGCGCAGAGGCCCCGAAAGAATTTATACACGGTATAAAGATGTCAAGGACTGCGCAGAGAACGGAGCGCGGAGCGGAGCCGCCACCGAGCTCCGGAGCGGGAGGCGAGGCCGCGGTGAGGGGCGCTTCCCCCCGCCGGCGACGCGTCCCCTCTCGGCTTTGTTTTCCAGCCGCGAAACGCTCCGCACCTTCGGCTGCCGCTCGCATCCCCGAGAGGGGCCTGGAGGAGGCGAGAGGGGGAGGCGGGGGCGGGACGGCCCCGTGGGACACGCGTGGGGAGACACGGCCGGCGCGCGTGAGGCGGGACGGAAAACCGGGCGCACGCGTGGGAGGGCGGGACGGGGCTCACGGAGCCACCCGCGTGGGACAGGCGGCGACACGCGTGGGGCAGGCCGGGGGCAGGAGGACACGCGTGGGGACGTCCCCGGGCAACTTACCGGCCAGTGTGGCGGCGGCGGCGGGGTACCGGGCCCGGCGGGCGCTGTGCGCGCCCCAGCCGCTGCTCCAGGGTTTTCTTGGGAGATTTCCCCGTCTCCTCCTGACGTCAGCCCCGTCCCAGGGTGCCGCAGACGGGGGAGGGCCGGGGGCAGGGCCGGCCGCACCGGGACACCGGCGGCGCCGGCTGCCCCGCGCCCCTCACCTCCGTCCTGCCGCCAAAGGCATCCCCGGGCCCGGCTCCGGCCCCCGCCTGGCCGAGCCTCCCCGCTGCCACCGCCGGCCCTCAGCCTCGGGGCGGCTTCGTGCTCCCGGTTACATGGCCTCTGCCCTCTTAATTTCCTTCGGGCCGGTGTTCTTGTCCGAGGGGGCAGGGACAAGGAAAGGCCACTTTTTTTTTTTTTTTTTTTCCCTCCTGCAATACAGCCCTGGTTCAGGACTGCAGCGGGGAGGTGGGTGTGCAGCGCCGAACACCCTGGGCGAGGCAGCAAGCAGCGCCCAGGGCTGCCCGGGCTGCAGCCGGGGCTGGAGGACCCCGGGTTCCATGGAGATGCTTGCGTGGGTGTTACGGGACAGGCACACTGTGCTGTCCAGCCGGCTAAAGCGCCATCTCCAGCCCCTTTGTCCCGTTCAATTCTCCAGGGGTGTTTTCTGGAGTTTCAGACACTTCTCATAACTTCCCCCCAGGAAGGTCTCCTCCCGAGAGAAAAACGCACAAGTCGTGTGTCGACTGAGCGAACACCACAATGGGGACATGGCTTATGTTTTCCTGAGTAGAGTGGGTCACAGACACATGCACACACACAGGGGCTATAGCTGTAGCTGAAAACCAAGGACAACGAATATGGAAGGGATCAGAAAGATAAATAGCATAAAATCAGGAACAGTCCTGTCCCACACTTACCATTTGTTAGAGAGAGAACAAGTAAATGGGATTCACATGTCGAGCATTAGCCGGTTGTTAGTCTGTAAGATAATATTAACTTTAGTGCTTGCTGGTTTACTCCAGTTTTCCAAAGGCAGTTCCAGGAGGCGCCCAGCTTGTAATGTAGGATGGCACATACTGTGTGAAAGAGGGTTTGGCACTGGGGCCTACCAGCACATCAAGGTGATATTAACATAATAAAACATTTGGAGAGGGAGTAGGAGCTCATAAATTAATGCATTCTACTGTTTTAATACTAGGAGCTAACAATGCGTTTCCTGTTCAGCTCATCGTCCCTGCTGCAGCCTAACAGCTGTTTTAAAGGTGCTGTGAAGTTAAAGAGAGGGAAGATGATTGTCTTTAAATCAATGTTTAATGATGTGTTATTAGGAGAAAAGTCTTCCTCCAGCAGATGTTTACATGCCGAGGATGGAGAGGATCTTCCTAGGCTGCCTGTCTGCCTGAGGAGTGGATGTCCTTGCGTCCCACCGGTCTCGCAGATGGCCCTGATGTCCCCAGCACAGGGGCACAGCTCATTCGGCATCAGACTCAGCTGAGGGGTGGCACTGGGAAAGGATTTACCCAGGTCTTCAGGTGGATGCTGAGGGAACTCCTGCAGCATGCTGAATTGCTGCAAGGTTTTCAAGTAATTTGAGTTGTGACTACGAGCAGGTTACTGTGGCAAATGTTGAGAACATCCTGCCAGTGTTCAGTGCAGGTCAGGGCTCCCAGGATCCTTCCCCATAAAGATCTGGTAGCGATACAGGAATAACCCTCTGTGCAAGAGCCTTTTTCTGGAGGGGCAAGCTCTGAGGTATCTTATTTTCAGCAGAGGCGCAGAAGAGCTCTGGAGAGGCAAACAACTGGTCCAATACCACCCAACAAAGGAGTGGCATGGCTGGGGCTGACCCGTGGGCCTTTGGGCTGCAAGTGCACATTATATGCAGACCCCGTTCCTCCTAGTCTGGAAGATGATCCTCACTGAATTTGTACACTGGGCTGGAAGCCTGTCCGAGCTCTTCACTCATATAGGTCAGTTGGATTGGGACAGCTCTGGCCATGCACTGACAGCAAGCTCCAAGTAGCTTTGAGGGAAGACGTAGGAGTGAACTTCTGGATGTGGTGCCTAAAACAAGGTGGAAACAGAAGCTGTGAGTATAAATCTTTCTGCAAGTGCCTAAGTCTTGTTATTTCTTCTGTGCTTGATCCAAAGACAGATTAATTAGTCATAATGTCTGTGTTTTAGCTTCCAGTTTAAAAGATGGCCATCATAAAGCTTTTCCCCCAGAGAAAACATCAGATGGATTCAGATGCCCACAATACACAGGGTCTTGTGCCCAAAAGACACTGGGGAATGAAGAGTGTTGCTGGAGGTCAGGAGGGAAAGACATCTCCTTGCCAGGTGACCTTCCTGCTTCAAATCACCTCCAACCCAACTCAGTTTCCAAAAGGATGGTTTCCACAGCCAAGCTCATATTCTGCATGATGGCGGCACAAATTGCTCCTACACAAACAGAAGAACCCTTCGCTTTTTTTTCTTTTTTTTTGAATAATCACAAACATTCATCAAAAGAAAGTCTTCGTATTTTCAAATATAGCAAAGAAATGACTCTCCAGGCTCACTCATTCCTTTATTTGCAGCCTTCCCTGCTAGTGTAGCGTTGGAATGGTGTCTAAGAGGCCACACTGCTTCTTTGGGAGAAACTCGGATGTTTGGATCATGACTGGATTGTAACGTTTCTAAACTTCCCAGAAGAGGCAAATTGTAAAGGAATAATCTTCTTTCTGTGCACGCACATTTGCTTTGGAGCCAAATGGAAAGGAGAGCTCAGGAAAAAAAAAATGACGAATTGTTTGGAAAATATTGTCTTTCTCAAGACAGACCTTACTGTATGGGGGGAAGGGAGTCAATACTGAAATTTTCCCTTTATATTCAAGTCCAGCAGCCCTCCCATCTTCTCCACTGGGAGGTTTGTGTGAGTCAGACCTGCAAGATCATCCCTTTAGGGTAATATTTCCAGCACTTCAGCCCCTTCCCTGCTTCACTCCTATTTCCTAAAGAAAAAAAGTGGGGAACAGGAGTGAAGTGGGGGTCTCCCCCTCAGATTTATGGTAAGAGCAATGGAATGGGACCCAGACATGTCCCTGTCCCTGCCTCCATCCCTCCTAACCTCATCCACAGCCCGGTATTGCTGAAGATGAACTACAGCGAAGGAAAAGGCAGAGTGGCCCCATCACTTAGAAAACATATCTGTGGATTTATGTGAAAAGCAAAAAGCACACTGTAGCAAGAAAAATTAAGGATGAGGACCAGGAGAAGTCCTCTTTCCAGCCCTGCCCAGCCTCCTGGTGTGATTCCAGCAAGTTGTATAAGGTTTGTATGCCTGCAACCAACTACACCAACCTACCCCCAGGGTGTGAGCAGGTTAAGGCAGGAAAGGACGTCAGGCAAAGGGAAGAAGCTATAGAAGAGCAGAGTTTATTGGCATTTTGATCATGCTTGTGAAAGGCTGCTGTGGCTGCACTGCATCGATGATGCTAAACCTGATTTCTTTGTGGACAAATGAGGGATGTGTTGCTGCCTTGGTGGTTAGATGGAAACACGGAAAATTTTTGTTGTGGCAAGGAAATCCCTCTACTCCTCTTAAATCACTGAATTTATCATCATTCTCATCTTTAAGTAATAAACAAACGCGATATTTATGCATTCCCAACCACTAATGGTGACATTTATGTGGCAACAGAAAAAGCTGTGGCAATTGTGTACATTGGCAATTAGCAGCATGCAGAGCGTGCAAGATGCTTTGGAAGGAGATGTTGGAAAAGAGGTTTTTTTTTGGTGTGTGTGGTTGTGTTTATTCCCTGGTGACATGCTGCTAACAAGCTGCAAACTGAAGATCACCCACAACAAACAAAAACAAACAAATGAAGTTTTGTAGAGGGTGGTAATACTTAGTTTAATTCTCTTAGACCTTTAAAAATAATTATAGCCTTGTTTGTGACAACTGGAAAGGCCACATCTACTCCAATAAAACTGCTTATTATTCTTCAAGAGTGACACTTGGAGATGTTGCCCTATACAACATAGACATTAATGGGTGTAGATCTCAATCACTTAAATATTGATGTATTTCTCATCTTTGCACTAGCAGGGTTTTTGATTCTGCAGCTTGCGGTCAGCTGTTTATTTGCCAGTTAAATCACAACACATTTAATGACTTTCTAAAGATCTGTCTGAAGACTTACAGCCAAAGAACGCGATCTTGGGGATTTGGGCACCAGCAAAAAGTTACTTAAGGTCTAGACATCATTCCAAGTACTTATTTCAGTTTATTCCATACATTATAGATTTTGGAGGAAAGTGATAAATGGCACGTATAATTTCAAACTAGCTAACATGCCTCGTGTGTTCTCACAAGGTAGTCATTACATCTGACTCCAAATACTCTGCTGTGTTCGCTATCATTAGTCTCATTAGTCTGCGCTTTGACAGCACAGCTGTGTCTTCGCTCACGCACTGACTGAATGTCATACTGGATCTTAACGTGCCATCTATTAGTCCTTGGCATCTAACTAAACCAGTTTCTTAGGCCTTGGCAGGAAAAATCCCATATAGATAGATACAGATATAGATGATACAGATGATCAAATCTACCTTCAGCTGAGAAGCATTTAGCTTTGCCCTTAACAGGGACCGAGCATATATTGAAAGGTAAATTCGTGCTCATTCATGAAGAGATGGCTGAGGGCTGAGATGTGCAGTATTTTGAGGACCTGTCACTGGGTATGTACTTTATTTCTCCCTCGTACCCAGGGATCGGCTTTGGGCCATGGTGAGAGGCAGGAGAGGGAGCTTTGGCCCTGCCACTCTTCATTCCTGATGTTAAACAGTGCTGTGGAGCAAGACTTTCTTAGAGCCAGGACTGCCTCTTCTCCAGCTCTGTGGGACCTTCTCCATCTCATATGATTATTACTGTATCTATTACGATTAATGACTTCCAAAGTTGTTCTAAAACTATTTAAGTGCCTGATGATCCATCTGAAACTCATCTCCGCTCTGTGCACAGGTCCCAAGTGTTAATCTTTATAGGTGACCCCGCTGGCCTGTGAGTGGAGATGAGGTAAATGCATATTATTTGGCAGGAGCTGTATATCAGACAGCGCTTTCTGGCAGCATACACAGGGCCTCATACAAATGAAAACTGATGGCTTAATATTTTGTTACATTTTTCCCACCAGAGTTATTACCTCCTAATTTCAGGGATGGATTAAACTGAAGACAGTGTGCTCATTCAGGGAGAGGCTGCCCTGTGTCAGCCTTGAGCTGTCACCTGGAGAGTGGCGGTCGAGGGGTTCCCCTCCTGCTCCCTCTCTCTGCCCTGGTCAGGCTTGGCATCAGCATGTCCCATCACCAGTGGATGAACTGGGGTTTAACACAGCCTGGTGTTGCACTAGGAGCGGCATTTCTGAGAGGATTTTCACTTTCTGTGCAGTTCCAGGGACATGGAAGGATGCAACCAGCGCTGCACCGATTTCTCAATATGCATCATTACTCATGGACCTACCACACAAAACTGTATTTAGATGACCTCTTTAATTGCCAAACTGTCCCTGAGGTCTGCTGAATTCAGTGAGGCAGAAAGGAGAGGCGGCTTCCAGAGGGAGCCTGAGAGCGACTGTTGGAGTAGACGTGATAAAACATCATTTTATGGGCTTTTGTGTGTTTTATAGCAGAGCTAGGCACCTGGCTGAGGGTGATCACGGTAGATTTGATAGTTGCACGTGTAAAGACCTGCTGAATCTTGTTATTCCCAAAGGCTTTACACCACATGAACTTCCTTTAAGAGCTCCCTGTGCTGTTCCTCCTGCCATCCCACCCTGGTTCTTCCCTTGGGCCTGGGGACACCATCCTGCCAAAGATGTCCAGATCACCATGCTTCCGCTCTCCTGAGACCCGTCTGGTTTAGGCCACAGTTTCAAAGCTGGATTGCCAGCTTTCTGGCCTATGGCAGATGTCTTGTTGGTGTCTCCTTCTCTGATTTTCCATGATGATCAGCAGCAAAAGTTCAGGGTCATGTACCTCTGAATACAAAACAGCACAAAATAAGGGTTTTCACCATCATTCTTCTGCCTGCTTTCAAAATCAGCAGAGCGTTTTGGTGAAAGAGAGAGAATTTTTTTGTGCCTGTTTTAACAGTGCAGACAAAATGATGGTAGACCCTCTATAGAGACCAGGTTGTCCTCCTGGAGCAGGGCCAGGCTCCTGTGAGGTACCATCCCAGGCTGGAAACCCACCCAGGGTCAGGACAGGGAAGGCATTTCTGGCCACTGCAAGTACGGAGCATGATGTAAATACATTTCATTCAAAGGCGTAAAAGGGCTGAACTCTCTGCTCATGAAACACCACTATACCAAACTGAAGATGCTCATAGCAATGGAAGAGCAAGAAAATGAATGAGCTTGGGTGCAAATATTTGGTGTTTAGAAAGCAGATGGATTGTCCATGTGTGTATGTCAAAAACACCTTCAGCATTTTTACTCTCCCAAAGGGAACAGCTACACAAGATGACTAACCTGGAGCTCTCCCAATGACTGGGCTGACCACAACGTAATCACCCAAACTAGGTATAAGGTTAAAATTAAACACTTGCCTGGAATGTGCTTGCAGAAGAGAAGTCCTCATTTGCCTGTGAGCAAGAGAATTAAAAGCATTCATCCAGCCCAATGAAATACTGTGAGATCTACAGTTGGGAAGTGCTAAGCATTACAATTACTATTTACTATATATTAATATTTGTTATTCAGGAGGATTTGTGTGTGGAGGAAACTCAGAGGATCTGGTCTGGCTCTGTATGTGCTGGGACTCTCAAGGGATTTTTTAGTGTCTACCACAATTACAGAGGAGGACTGAGTGAAACCTCGTGGTTTTACTCAACAAAACATTAAATTCAGCAACTGCCCATGCTTTCAGGGAGAAAAATACAAATGAAAAAAACACCAACTTTCAGAATGTATTAGAACAGTATTTCAAATAGTGTGGCTGGACCAGAGTACTTTTAAAAAGCGATCACACATGGCTATGAGGGAAAACAGTAGGCTTAGGCTCCTGACCATAAAATGAAGCACTATGCATGAGGGTGTCAGGTATTTTAATCCTCCTCTGCCTCTACCAGCCTCCAGAGATAATCCACCTGCATGTCCCGCTCACAGAGGTGTTTTTGCCTCTGTGTTGTTTGTAGTGCCTGATATTTTATGTGAAGATGTACCTGACTGGGGCTTTTCTTGCTTCACCTTTCGGAACTTGCAAAGGAGAAGAAGAGAACACTTCCCCATTGACGTGGGGAAGCTGGAGTTCTGTGTTTTGAAAGATGATACGTCTTTCTGGGTGAACTGCAAAAATTGCCAAAAAAACATTTAAGGTGTGTTTGTGTAATTGCTTATTGTACGTCTCTGGATTAGAGAGTGCATTTAGATGTTTGGTTTTAAGGATCAGAGTTTATTCTGCTTCATGCTTAAGTAAACACTGGAAGTTTGGATCCTCTGTACCGGATAAGACCTCTGGTTCATCAGGTCTCGTATCCTGCCTCTGGCAGTGACTCACATCTGATAGTGGGAGCAGGGATGTGTGTGCTCTGGGATGCAGAGACCGGCTGGGCACCACACGCTCCCATCCTGCCTGTCCTGAGCAGAAAACCCTTTGGTTTCACATAATTGCACCGTCCTTAGTTTTAATACAACATAAAATGTTAGAAATTCTACTTCAGAAGAGCCTCATTGCCTTCATCAACAGCACCTGCAGACCTACTGCTGCTCGGTCTTTTCCCCATCGTGGCTGCACAGGCATTTTGCCATGAGAAACCTCCTGTGGGTTCTGCTCTTGCACACCGATATGTCCCTGCATTGCTCCTCCCTGGTGTGCCGGGGTCTTCGGTCATGGCTCACACATATAGAAATTGCTGGTATTAAAGGCTACAGGTGGGAAAAGCATTCCCCAGGTTTATTTCAGCCTTCAGAACCAGTCCTCCCATTGCTATGGTGTGTCTGAGCTGAGCTGTGGTTTGGTTGTTTTAAACTTCAACCCTTATGTGACATACAATAACTCTGAACTGTGTTACAAGCCCAGATTACAAGGTATAACATGAGGTGAAACAGTATATGGGAAATAAGGATGCATGAAAGGTTTTGTACAAAGGAAGTAACCCACTGTACATAAACTAGGCAGTTGCTCAGGGCGAACCTGTAGGATATGATGGATTATTATCCCTGGGATCCAGTGTTAAAGAGTGTTTATTTATTATAGCTCCCCAGTCCTCCTCCTCCCACCATGTCCCAGCCTTGGGGCTCCGAAAGACTCAGAAATGCCACTTCTCCAGACTGGCTCTTCACCAAGCCTCGTCCCTTGGGGATCTACATTCAAGGCTGGAGCTCAGATCTGTGCTGCTCTCCTGCTGTTTACTCTAAATAAACAGGAGAAATGTGGTACAACTGCGGAGATTTAGCACTTCTGCCCTCAGGAAACACGTGTGTGGTTCCTCTGTCCCCTGGAACCCCGTGTCCATGTGTCCCTACCCTGCCACCCCGCTGCCACCGGGGGCTTGCACCCAATGCTTTTTGCAAGAGCCACGAAAGGTGATACTGTTCCAGTTCTGTTGCCACCTAATGCTGCTGCTGAGCATTTCCAATCCCCTAATTACAAATGCAAATGAGTCAGATCCCGATGGATGATGGCTCTTCCCAGATGCCTTGCTCTTTGTTGAGGAGGCTGGATGGAAACTCTCCCTGAAAATGACTGGAAATCCTGTTTTCTGAAGGGGGTCAGTGGTCTGTGGCATACAAAGGCTTCTTAGACTTGACTAAAGGAATACTTTGGTGCTGAATGGAGGCCAGTCCAGGTCCCTCTTATGACAAAAGAGACAGCAAAAAAACAAGGCTATTAGATGTGAACTGTCAATGCTCCCATTCCTTTTTTTTTTTTTTAATTTTTTCTTTTTTTCTTTCCCCACCCCCTGGCACTTCGTTTGGATAAATTTCTTCTACATTTCTCCATTTCTTGCTATATAAGTGTAAATTTAAAACCAGTGCAAAATTACGCACCTCCACTCATTTTTTTTTTGGAAGTTCAGGTTGCATTTGTTTTGCTTTGAATTTGGGAGAAGTGACTGTGCCCTAAAGGCAAGAGGTGTGACTCGCAGAGCAGGGTGCATCCTTAATCTGCTGGCTGCAGTGACACTCCTGGCAGGGCTGGGAACTGGGAGTCTCTTTTGTCTCTGACAAAAGGAGCATCATGTTAGAAGCATGTATTACTTGATAAGATATTCCTCCTGTAAAGATGGAAAGAAAACAACCTTGGAGGCCAGAGACAGAAATTACATTATCCATTACGCCTGGCAGCACATAGCCCAGGGTTTAGTCATGGGTAGTCGTAACCATCTGAACTGCTGTGCTCCCATGGCTCCCCTGGAAGGATTATTCTGCAGCCTAACACATTTAATCGTTGGGAAATATTTCCTGATATTCAGCCTAAACCCTTCCTTTCTTAATCTCATCCCATTACTCTTAGTTATGTCCCATGTATAACTGTAAATAATTCCTCTCTCTCCTTGCTGTTTACAGCCTCCAAATACTTGTAGGTTGCTATCATGTCCTCTTAGTTGTCTCCTAGCTGAGCTCTATATATTTGACTCTTTTAACCTCTCCTTAGAACTCAGCCCACGCTCTGCATCCCGGCCGCCTCACTGGGGTCCTTTGCTTTTCTCCAACCCCCTTCCTAGTCCTTTCCCAGTCCTTTCCCAGTCCTTTCCCAGCCATCAGGGACTCTGACTGGGCTGCAGCCTTCCCCACACAGCTCCCTGCAGAGCTGGGGGGCAGGTCTGTCCCTGAGGGGGTCTCTTCAGGACACACACCTGTCCCCATGCCCCAGCCAGGCTGTCACCCTCCCACACCTCATCATGCTCTTTTCTCATCTCCTGCAGCTTCTTGAGATAGAGCCAAGCTTGGACAAAATTGTGTTTTCAAATTACTTTGCCTTTCTTCTTCCAGACCCTTTCTCAGGTCCTCTCCTTCATCCCAGGGGAATGGGAACCAGGAGCTCCATCTTTCCCTGTTCCCCAGGCAGCAGGATTTGCTGAGGTGCTGCAGAGATCCCATCTTGCCATGGCTTTCATTTTTCTCCAGACTTTTCCTCACCCAGAGGAGAAGTTAAACCCCACAGGCTATCTGTAGGATTATTAGTGTCAAAGCTGGTGGCTGGAGAAGAGTCCCATGATATCTTCATTTTGAGAAGCACCTGCGCAGCAGCGCTCTTTCGGGAGCCCTCCCACAGGTTGGCCACGGGCTCAATGGCTGCAGGAAGATGCTGTGAGGTGCTGGGTCCTTCTTCCCCAGCTCCGATCACTCAGGGGCAGCTGTGAAACCTGAAACGCCTCCTTCCAGCCCTAGGGCAGGCTGGCTGCTAATTCCTCCCAGTATAAATTTACACCCAGAGCTGTTTTCTAACAGCGGACGGAGGGCAAGCGGGAGAGGGCTGCCCAGCCACTACAAATTAGAGCTGTGAGTGGCAGCTCTCGCAGGGATGCTGCTCCCTTCTGCTGACACACCGGCTGCCTTAGCCTGCAGGCTCTTGATGCTCATCGCAGTCATTGTGGTATTTTCCCCTCAGTGCACCACAGTTAATTATTTCTGTATTGGGCTTGCAGCTATCATCTTCCCCTGACCCGCAGCGCCTGCAGCAATGACAGGAGTGAGAACAAGCAGGTGACTGGGAGCCCAGTGTGGTGGGAGTAGGGCAGCTCCATACAAGTTCTTTCCCTCCAGGATTGCTGTGCCAGTGAAGTGGGGTTTTTGCTTTCATTCTTCTTCAGCACCTGAGAAGGATCCAGATGCACCTTGTTGGTGGCACAAGAGACACACTGGGGCAGGTAGAAGCCCAAGGGCAAGGTGTCACCTATGGATGATGCTCTCTGCCCTCCAGCAAGCATGTCTGGAGGTGAGACCATTTCATCTTGCATGAATATATGTGTTATAAGTATCTCAAGGGTGAGTATCAAGAGAATGGGACCAGACTCTTTTCAGTGGTGCACAATGATAGGATGAGGGGCAACAGGCACAGACGGAAGCACAGGAGGTTCTATATGAATGGTTCTTTGAGGTGCCAGGGCCTTGGAACAGGCTGCCCAGAGAGGTTGTAGAGTCTCCTCTGGAGATATTCAAAACCCACCTGGGCACATTCTTGCGCCATCTGTTCTGGTGAGCCTGCTTTAGCAGGTGGGTTGGACAAGACGATCTCCAGAGATCCCTTCCAACCTCAACCATTCTGTGATTATGTGATTCTATGAAGGCAGTGGGGACCTGGGCTGGGAAGGGAGATCGAGCCCCATTTCAGAGTGGCAGTGGCCAGCTCACGCTCAACATTGTGCTGCTGATGACTTCAAGACACTGATCTTCCTGGAGGCAGGAATCCAGCAGGATCAGGCCATGCTGAGGTCCTCTGGTCCAACCAAACTGGCCTGGGAGGACTCACTGCAGACTAGCACTAAGGGATGGCTCATGTCTGTGGTCAGTGCACTGGAGAGGAGCCTCCCTCCAGGCAAACCCGTCCCTCCTGCCAGCACCTCCTCTTGAGGCAGGCATATTCAAATTTGTAGATCCCTTGCCAAGAAAAAATGGAGCAGCTGACCTTCCTTTCAGCGTAGTCGCCAGCTCCCATTTTGGTGGTGGTGGCATAGGTGGAGGCTTGATGTGTTTGATATCTGTGTGAACCCCAGACAAGCTGTGCCCTCGGAAAGCCCCATTTCACCACTATCCATCACTAACCCCTCAAGCAAGGGCAGGAGCTGCCTGCAAGCCTGTTCACACTGAAATGCCTGCCAAGGGCAGAGCCTTACAGGCTCAGTCCTGTGGTGGTGTGGGTGGTGGAAGAGGAGGTTTGCAGCTGGACACGGAGCATCGCTCCTTCCCGTAATGCAGCCGCCCTGCGGAAAAAACGCTCAGCATCATGGACACGGATCTGCACAGACCAGCCAGTGTTGCAGGTGGGTCAGTTGTCAGGACAGGAAGCATTTTACCCTTCAAATTATACTTTGAATAGCATGAAACAGGCACCTCCTTGTAATTATGAAGCTGGGGAGTTATACTGACAAGGTGAGTCATGCTGCCGTATGCTTTGTGAAGCTGGTTGCCTATGTTACGTACACATGCAATCAAACTCATGACTAGTGTGAAGGGTTGCTGTCACGCTTTCCTTTTCCTGGTTTTAGCAAAATTCATATTATGAGAAATGCACAGAAGTTACTTGCGAGTTATTCACTGGTTTGGGAAGTGTAACTTTGCACATTTCTGTCTAAATTCGCTGTAACCCTGAGTATTTTAACAAACATCACTCTGGGATCTTTTTGTTTGCTTGTTTCAGGTTTATAGTTTGCAGCCAAATAAATCAACAGTTATTGACAGCTATCGATTCTCTCTGTTTCATCCATCTGGAGCTGACTAAACTTGGCATTTAATTTGCATTTTTCTCTTTTGCAAGAAAGATTTCAATTTATTGTGGGCAATTTTATTGACATCAGGCAGGTTTGTACAGAAAAGGGTTTGATGTTGCATGTGTCCTATTTTTCCAAAGGTTTTGCTCAGCTGCATGTTTGCACAGCAGAATTCTTTCTGCTTTTCTTCCTTGTACGTTTTCTTTCAATAAATACCATTTCACTGTGATCCGACAAGCTCATACTGCTCCAGTGCAACAACTTGCCCATACATATTGTGGTGTTGTATTAAAGAGCTCCCTCATTATTTCAGTGCAATGTGTATCTCCAACATTTGTCAAGGCTTGTTCCATTCAAATGTGTTTGTCTTATCAGAGGGGAAAAAACCAACCAGCCCTTTAGAACTGTCACTGAGGACAATTAATAATGTTAAAAAAACCTCCCCAAAACAAAAAAGAAGAATAGTACACAGTAAGGAATGCGTTGCTGTTACGGCACCAATGAGGAAACAAGGTATTGAAGCCAATTTGGAAATGAGCTCTGTGTCCCAGGCTGAATGCATACCCGAAACGGAGAGTGTCACGTAAGGATGCAGGTGACGGCTGGAACCATCAAGGATGTGAAAGCTCCCAGACACCCTCCATCAGGGACCGACTCTGGTCCAGGCAGGGCTGAAGTCAGCCCTGTGCCTTGTCCAGGTGAGCAGATGGCTGAGAAATGTTCTGCCTTCCTCCTTAGGGCCGTTTTAGTGTCACGGAAGAATGTAATGAATGCTTAAGTCTTTTGCCAGAAAAATTTAAAATCCTAGTGAAAAAACTCCAGTGGTATTCACAAAATCCCAAAGTGCCACCAGCTCCATGGCTATTTGGAAGGCCTACATTGAACATTTAATAAATATGGTTTTCCTTATTCAAAGTTTACAATTCAGTCAAAAGTAGATAAAAAGCTGAATTTCATACTTTTTGACCATATTGTTTTTCATGCTAGCAGGTGGAATAGAGGCAAGAATTTCAAGTCCTTTATGTACAAGGCTTATTTCTCATATCACTGATTGTACACTGACAGAGTTTCATTTGTTTCACTGATGCCATAAAAATTATGCAGGTTTTATCTCTACTCCAGAAAACTTCCATGGATCTCTGGTAGGGTGAAGAGGATGTGTCAATCTTCTGCGGTGGTTTTACACCTGCAAAGCCCCCGGATTCAATTGCTCTCCAGAGTGAGTGTGGACTGTCACTTCTTGTCATTTTTGCCTCAGGAGCACATCAGTAAAATGGATGTCACCATATCCCATTTCAAAATGCTCTGCGGTAGCTGCTGCTGTTATAAGAGTATTTCCAGGCATCTCTCATACTGGATTAATTTAATTTTAAAATGATACAAGTGTTCAGTTTTTTATTTCTCAGGTTATACTTTAATTTCTTATTGCTTTATTCGAAACCCTGCTGTGACACAAATCTGTGCTGTCTCAGTGAACATTATCAGGGGATTCAAATATGTGTGCAGTGCGATCTGAATAGCAGAAAGTGAGTGAAATGACTTTACCGTTGCTACAAAAAAGCAGATCACTGGCTTTTGTTTAGCACTTACTTTGCTCTTGCCATTGTGCAGTGCAAAACCAGGAGCTCTCCTTCTGTATGAATTTGAAGCTACTCAGAGTAACTCTATTTTGGAGCTGCTCTGAGAAACAGAAAGCCAAACTTTGCTTTTGCTGAAATAAGAAAATTTATGAAAATTACGAAGCTTGGCTAGCATGGCTTTTTGAGCATTTGGAAGTGCAGAGTGTGGTTGAACACCCTCGACCTGCAGTCTCTTTAGAGCTTTTTACCTGCTGACTCCTGTGGAACTACTTGCCTGTTCTGTGCCATATGGGAGCTCATGGGGTCTCTCTGAAGATAGAGAGTCGCTTTGTTTTCAGGACAGCATGAACAAGACCCCAAGGAGAGAGAAAAGATCAGCCCATAAGTACCACCCTTTCTAATTAATGGAGGACAGATTAAAATGTTTTGAACCAGATACTGCCATAGCGTGAGGTTCAAGCATGTGCATGGCTCATTTTGAGTCTCTCTTTCTTTTCCTTCCTGAGCCTGCTGAGATTCCTGGCAGGGGGATGCAGGGCTGTTTGTGCTATTGATGCTCTTCTACTCTTACTAAATGGAGCAGAGCAATTCCCATTGCTCTCAAGCTGGATTGTGTGGCCAGCACTCAGCTCACTTGGAAAGCTTTGGTCTGATCGCACACATTCAGCACGCACTCAAATTTTTAAGTGGTTTCCAGCATTCTCCATAGAAGGAAGGGGAAAGGATAATGATCACGGGGAGATTTTGGAAAGAACAGAGCATAACCTTGATGTCCAGGCTGACATTCAAGAACTTCAAGGCTATGTGCTTTCCCCCACTTTTGTACTGCTCCAAAGCAATGGACCAAGGCAAAAATAATCTAAGGTAGCTAAAATCCTTGTTTCCAAGTACATCTCCACATAGAGGCCCATCTTGTCGTCGGTATTTTGCTTATTGCCCTCAGTGTGTGCAGAGATATGCATTAAAAGCAACACCTGCTTTTTCTCCTTTTCTATCATTTCATTCCACTAGATGCATTCTTTCCTGAAATGCTCTGAGACTGCATGGTTCCAAACCCTGACATACTTGGATTTTACTGGGTTCTTTGCACACGTCCCTGGCAAAGGTTTGCAATCCTTAATTACGACTGTTAGCAGAGGTTCAGTACAACTAAATTCAAAACTTGAGCCCCAGAGCTGGTCTTCCTGCCTGAAACCGTGATTTTGTAATTCCTTCAAGTAGGCATTGCTGCCGAGGAAGTGGGTCTGTGCTTCTCCAAGGCGAGGCTGCTCCCCACTTCCCTATGACCACCCCCTGGGTGCCCTGGTGAGCCACCAAGTCCACACGACCCAGGCTAGGTTGAACCAAATGAAGCATGAGAAAAAAATGGGCAGTTCTCTGACATTTGTCCCCAGAGGTCTTGGACATGACCTGGAAAAAAGATGTCTCAGGGAGGCTGAACATCCCTCTTGCAGGGATGCGGCAGAACCCAGGGCATGGTGGCTGGGATCAGATCCCACCCTGCAGTGTTAGGGGCCAGGGCTGGATTACTCAATCCTCCTTTTTTTTACCAACCAGAAAATTTTCCACTGTGCCACATATATACTGCAGTACTGGTAGGGAGCATGTTGATAGTGACTATTGTATTAGAGCTCACTGAATCTTTCAGGAGTTCTGGGTATTTGGGCTTATGCCCCGAGGACCATTTCCATCCCTGTTGCTGTTGCTGCTCTTTGGTCCTGCAATGGCTCTGCTGAAGCCTTTTTCCAGTTTAGGTCCCTGTTCTGCAGAGAAATAAGTGGTAATTGCCCCTTGCTTCCTCCTGAGAGTCTCCCTGTATGAGCTTTGAACTTTACAGGAAACACGAGCAATTGCCATAGAATCTCATTCTCCTTTGTCCCTGAACAGCATCACATATGCAGTAAATTGCACACCCTAGATTTTGCATCTTTGAAGCTGTAAAATGATTTGTGCCTTCTCTTCCTGGACATCAAGATCAGCTCTACCTTCCTTGGAGGTTCAAATAGCTGAGGCTGTCAGTATCTCGTTATTGAGGACAGCCCAGGTTTTGAAGGCGCTGTTCTCAAGTTAACAGAGCCTCAGGCCAGGCTTGGCTTTGGAGTCTTATTTCCCTCTCCCACTACACCATCTGATTACGAATAACTGTGACTGGATGTTGTATGTCAAAATCCATAATCCCCTACAAATTTTTTAAAGTCTTGTCCATTGAACTGCAGACCATTATCAGGCAACAATTTATAGGATTCCATGTCTGGCGAATGCAAATATAATGTGTGCTCTGATGTGTTTTGGTGTCACATTCTCTGTATTACTGGATAATACTATGTAGTTCCGGGCTCGTGTGAATAATAACCCTGATTAAAACATGATCCGTGCCAAAAAGTGTAAATAAATCTACTTTAGACAGCTCAAGTATTTTGTTGTCAAGCTATTTTATTTTTAAGTCCCCGTTTTTATTTTACAAGTTAGTCTTCCCTACACTAATCCATGATCAGGACACTGCATCAACGTCTCTCCTTCCATTTTGCTCTAAGTGGTAAATAGGGAATGTCCGAATGTCCAATGTCCAAATGTTCAATGTCCAAAAATCCTTCCTGGTGCTTATGTTGTATGACTTGGATCAAAAATTGTACAGTCGCACCATGCTGTGAAAGAGATTTTCAAACCTTTTCCCCTTTTTACTGAGGTTGGCATTGCTGTACGGGGAAAGATGTCTAGTCTGTGCAACGGGTTGTGGTGCCGACATCCTCAAGCAAGATGTACACAAGCAAACAGCAAGTTCAAGGCAGCAGAGATGGATAATGTGTTGTTGCTCCAGGTGAGTTATCCTGGGCTCAGTGCTGCATTAACTGGCCCATTACGCTTTTGGTACCTGAGCAACAGGCTTCAGGCGGTGTGACATATTTTATAAAGGCGTCAGCTTGCCTGGAGCCAATTCATAGATCTCAAACAAAGTACTTCATTTTTCAGTGGAGATGTGCTAAGACACTTAAAATAATTTTGACAGCCATTGGGCTGTACTTAAAAGTGGTGTGGATCTGGGGGGTTTACTTTGCAGGGGATTGTGCTAAGTATAAGGATTTATTGCCTGCTTTGCACTTCGATGCTATGTTTTGTTCTACCAGTAAATAATGAGGGCAGAAGAATTGCAATTTAAATTCTTACAGAAATTTGGTTCTTAACCTCTTGCTGGATGGCTGGTCTTGGAAGAACAACCTATTCCTTTCCTTAGGCAGCTAACAAGGGTGATAGAAACAAGCATTTCTAGTCATTTCTGTTTGAAGAGGTAGTGTACATAAACATTTCAATGAACCTATTCTTACCCAGAGAAAAACACAGTTAGAAAGTGGAAACAAAACGAAAAACATGCTGCAAGTGTAAACCTGAGTAGTGCTATAATATGACTTAGAGCAGCTCTGTTTCAATGTGAGAGAAACTGGAGGGAATTAAAATGTGTGGTGTGCCACCAAGGTTGTGCATGGGGGAAAGACGTGGAGTCCTGCAGGATCACATCTCTGCAGGGAAATCCCACCACCCCAGAGATGGGATCACTTTCTTCTCCTTGATCCCCAAAACTATTCTGGTACTTCAGGGCCTGGCTATGACATGGTTTGTTTTTTTTTTTTTGCTTGCTGTGGACTCAAATAATGCTCAACTCTCCATTTGGGTTCCCGCTGGCTAGGGAGGGTATATTTTTAAACAATGTTAGTGGAAATTTTGATTCAGGGCTTTCTGAAATCCCTGGAACCGAAAGCTTGAAGTTCAGCCTGCTGCATGCTTTCCCTGGACACGTCCTCTTTTTTCTGCCTGGAAATTTTATACCGGTGGAATTAGGGGATTTTACATATTTATCCAGGATTTCCAGCATCTGGTGCCTGGCTGGAGCAGTAGCGCTGCCTGCCCATCGCTGACACGGACTCCCACTGCTCCTGCTTGGCTGGGCAGCCCTGGGGCATCGCTGGACAGGCTGTGTGTGCTGGGCCACCATGGCAGCCGGTGCGGCTGACCCGATGTTTGCCAGAAGCATGTGCTACAAAGCACGCGGTTCACTTTGGGCAGCCTTGCAGAGATACAGCAGACAAGCTGCTGCTGGATCACAGCTTGAGCTCAGCTGTCCCGGTGGAAATCGGGAGCAATGATGCTTCGAGGGATGTAGTTTACCCGTGGGAAAGTAAGATGAGTGTCAGCCATGGGAATGCCTCATGCACCAGAGCGATGGAGAGTGTTAATGGCATGGGAATGGATGGATCTTTTACTCTTGTAAACCATCATTTCTTGTAACAGCCCACAAAGCGGTTTATTCTCAGGTAAACTCCCAAAGAGAAATGGTTTCCCTCTTGCCTGTGGACAGTAGTTCAGTCTGAGGGAGCTGAACTGAATCAATCAATTAGGGAGAAGAGAAAAACCAGTTTCAAAAGAACTGATGATAAATTTACACTAGACTTGGCAGAAACCTGCGATGCTGGATCCAACCAAAAATTGGCTCCCTGGGTGCCGAGACATGGAGCTTCCTCAGCTCTTTGGCTCTGTCCTCATGAACCAATTTCAGTTTCAGTCTGAGAAGATGAGGAGGATTTCCAGTGCCTCCCCCAGCTCTGCGCCTCCCGGCTCCATCCTTTGGTCCTGCTGGCGTTTCACAGCACGTGACAGAGGAGATGCTGTGAGCACTGGTGGGCTGGAAAAGCTGAACCTTCTGTTTGTGCAAAGGACAATCTGAAATCTTCTATTCCTGACATATTAAAAAAAAATAAATCCCTGTTCGCCAGATTTCTTTCATTAATTTTGTCACATTTGCAAGTTCTTGCAGAGGCATGAAAAATATGTTATTTAAATGGATCTAGACATTTTAGTTTATCAAAACTCTGTTCACTCTATGAATTTGACAACCATTTCAATAAAGTTTTCATAATATTTTGAAAACCAGAGTAGAGAAAAATTAAGCTTTTCATCCAATATAAATACGTCCAATACAATAAGCAAATTTTCCTTATAGATTGTTCTGAATAAGGAGCTATTACTCAATAAGGAGCATTCACTTATTTTTTCTCTTTCCTAGACCTGCCTAATAGTCTTGTCTGTGCAGAATGGTGTTGGGTAAACCCATTGGCTTTACTGATTCATAGCGAAGGAGTGAGCCAGAATCATAAATCAATAGAAACCAGTCAAGATCCAAGCACCAGCTTTATAAATGTGATGGCTCACTGTCTTCTGTTTTAATAGCAAACTAGACTGCGTTTTCGGAACTGAATGCCTACAGTTCATTGATAGCACTTTTTATTAGGAGCCTTGTTGCACATTTTAGATACTTCCTTGCTGAGGAGCTGCCTGAAGCAGGTGGTTTAAAGCAGAGATCTCTGTTGAGAGCCCTCCATTTCTGTTTACCTTTCTTCCAGGTCCAGTGTGGGAACTCTCTGATTTGTATCTTGCATTTTAAAATACGAGCAAACTGGAACAACTGAGATTTGCCCTTTTTTCTCAAAGTAGTGTTGAAAATTATTTGAAGGGACAGTGAAAAATTGTGATTTGAGATGATTTATGCTTTGGGTTAAAGAAAAGTCAGAAACAAGGTAGTTTTAATGTAATTTCAGCTTCCAGGAGAGCTTTCTGGTTAACAAATGTGTCCCATTCCCATGGTTCCACAAAGGGCCATTTATTAACCTTTTGTGGGAGATGAACAAAATTCAGAGAGCTTTGCTAAATATGGGAACTGAAAACTAACACACTGTTTAAGAAAGACAATAGAAATCTATTTAATGAGGTAAATCTGACCAGAGATTAACTTTGTTCAGGATATTTTCTAATAGGAAAGGAGTGGGGTCATCCAGATCCCTTTGAAAATTTATTGCTGTGCTCAGGAATTCCTTGTACATACCAGGACTGGGAATCTGAGTAGCAGGCTGTTGTGGCAAGTAAAAAAAAAAAAAAAATGGTGTTATCTTGATAGCCAGATAACACAGTATCTGCTCACATAAAGTCATTTGGAGAATATTGTTTGTGAAAACCTCTTTGCTTTGGATCCATTCCTTCTCCTTTCCGTTTTCTGATAAAAAATCCTAAACACCAAGCAGTTAAAGGCTGCCATAAAACTGAGAAGAAACACTGACACTGGTGCTTTATCATGCTCCATCTGGGAGGCGAGCCAGCTCTTCCTACTTCAAGTTTATTTCTCCTACTCTGCTTTACCTCAGATAATGTCTCATAAACAGTTAAGAGGGTCATTTATAAATGTCTCGGAATGGTTATTGCTCTCATCATAGGCTTTGAATTTTCGTGCTTTCAGCTAGCGAACATCAAGGTAAAAAGCAAAACAAATTCCCAGGCGCAGGACGCTGACTATTTGGGAACACCTCTTGCTTTCATGACAGAAAAGTTGCTATTTTTCTCCACCTTGTTTTTTTAATTGTAAGCTTAATGTCTCAGATTAGGTGAGGCTTGCTAGTTTTCCACACTTGATATACAACTGAACTTCTGCTAAACCAGGGACTAGGGTACCTAAATCAAAAGCTCAACTGGAGCGTTTTAACAGAATATGGCCCAAAACAAGTGTGTTACTTGGAAGCAAAGTCACTGGGGGGCAAACCACTAATTTAAACCAAGCTTAGGCGCATTTTACCCAAGATTTTCTTCCAGTTTTGTTAAAGGAATTAAAACCACTGGTCACCAGCAGCAGCAACATGCATTGGGAGGGCATGGAGGGACTGCTTTCTTCTTCTCATTTGTGCCTTGCTCACAGGTGCTCCTGTTTTGGGGAGAAGACAGACCCCTGCCTGCAGGTATTACCTGGCTGCTTGCCAAGCTTCTCTGCCTGTTCCCAAATCAGTAAGTACACATTATATCTTAATATCTCCCCCAGATTTTGTATATTTATCCCCTGACTGTCCATCAGCATGTGATGCCTGAAGCTGTGAGTGCCAGTGGTGCCTGTAAGCCAGGCTCAGCAGTGCCCTAAGCCAGGTTCTGCGGTGCCCTAAGCTGGTTCTGCGGTGCCCGAGCTGTGGGAAACAGGACAATGGCACACAGAAAGGAGCTGGAACAACACAACCGTGCTTAAACTTACGATGAGCAAAAATAACATCCCTGTGCCCTGTGTTTTGAGCAGAGGCAGCAATAAGAAATCCTTCCACATGCTCCTGCATGAGTCAAGTCCACTTTGTGAAAAACTGACGTTTAGCTAATTTTTTGTGACTGTGTTTGAAGAGGTAGGCTGCATAAAAAGACATTTACAATAATCTCACGTGTTCTCCAAAGGAAAAGAATCCACCTGCGTAATCTTTTAAGTTAAGCTTCCCTCAGGTCTTATTTAACATTATGAAAATGGCAGCTCATATAATTTTATTACCTGAGCTAAATATGATTCTTTCTCTGTCTTCCAGCTATTTCTCCTAATCCATATCAATAAAACTACTAGGGTATAATGATTTTATAGGCTGCTTCTTCTTCATTTTCTTTCTTTTATTACTTCAAATGATTCTCTTCAAATAAACTAATTAATCTCACAATTAGAAACCCAAAGTAACATTGCGCAATGCACGCAGCTACATCAGTCAGGAATTTAGCAGCAGAGTTGACCAGATATTTATTTCTGAGTCCCAGGTCTGAAAGATTTCCTTGGAAAACAGCAAAGAGAAGAAGAACCTGATGAATCAGAAGAAGAAACTCTTGATATGTTTGATCTGGATGGTTTGAGGATGGGCTATTTGGAGAGCTTCTGCTCTGAGCATCTCTGCTGTCCTTTGACCATGGGAGAAGGGAAGATAAAATATTCCCCAGATTTATTGTGTATGGAGAGGGTGGGGGGTTGGTGGTCCAAAGCTCTGGAGAAGGTTGCATCTGATCAGAGAAATCGAAGTGGAGGAGGCACAACATATTAGAAATTTTTATTTTCTGCAAATGCCAAGGAAAATCTAACTGCTTTGAACAGTGAGTTGCAAGGCTGGGACTTGCAGATTCTAGCCTCATCTCTGATGCTGCCTTTGACCAAATTGGGTATCTTCTGTCTCTTGATCCTCCCTTCATAAGACAGGAGCGATGAGAGATACATACTTCAAGGTACATTAGAAATTCCGGCCTATATTTTTAATGCACCCTGCATTAGTAGTAACTGTTGTGCACTATTTTTTTTTTCAGCCCAAGCCTGTAGTGCCCTTTGACTGAAGAGCAGTTTTTGACTGCTGCAGTCAGTGTGGTATCATTGCTAAAGTTGGCATGGGTGGATGTATCATGGTCTGAGCTTTTGTGAGGCAAAATCCCTTCTCGTGCAACACAATATATGTCATAGTAGGCCGGGCATATTAGTTATCCTTACATACATGGAAAATAAATGACCGTAAAGCTTGCTAAGTCACACTGTCTGTATTGATTGTCTGTGTCTGCAGAGATTCCAATACTGGACCTCAGTGATTCAAAACCAAAATTAAATGCTCCACCTAATTATACTTCTGTGCACGTATAGTTGCCTTTGAGTATTCGCAGCTGTCAGATTCAAATATTTCTAATAACTGTGGCTGTGACATTTGTTCAACAGATGAGGTAAGAATAAAAGATAAAGGGACAACAGCCTGGTTTGTGGAATGGAAAGAAGATCGGATACTTAACTGAATGCCACGGAGCATTGTAACATAAGTTTGAAGATGGACTTGAACACACTAGATTTTGCAACTGAAATAAAATAGCAGGTGGTATGGTAGCAACACTGGAAAACAACATGGAAAAAACCACCTCATGGAGGAAATGGCTGAGAAATATCTGTTACTCCAAGCCCAGACCTGAGAAGGCTGAATATCGAGGTTTTTCTCAGGAAGGGTTTAAGATTCTCGGGTAGTTTGTGTAATTTCTATCATGTTTTCCCATGGAAGGGGGGCAGTGGTGTGGAGATCTTTGTCTTGCTCTAAAATACGTAAGCACCAAAACTTCTGTGTAGATGTGTTCACCTCCAGGCTTCCCTATAGAACGACCTGGTGCTTCTGCCCACTTTGCCCTGCACCATCTATGCATTTCCCTTCCTTCTTCTGTGTCTTTCATAGCTGACTTTTCACTTTTTTTTTTGTTTGTTTTTTGTTAGCAAATAATTTTTTACACATTTCTGTCCTCAACTGCTGTGATACGCTGTGTGTAAGGCACGAGGTAAGGACAGAAACATAGTTTTGCAAAGACTTCCACTGAGAATTCCCGTCATGACACTGCTGACAGGAGATACCTTAAAAAGAAAGCACCGTAAGGAAAAACACATGTTCGGGGCTTTTTTTGGTGGGAGGGAGCGGAGGGAGGAAAGATTAGTAGACTATTCTCAATGTGTATGTCTTAGATCTATGATCTTTGCTGCAGAATCCAACTGTGCAGATCTATCAAGTTCAGCCACGCTGGAGTATGCCACACAGGTGGATGGTTTAATCTTGACAGTTGAGCTTCCAACTGAAAGGAGACAGAAAGAATGAGATGAAAAAACATGCTAAAACCTGTTTGGCTCCCAGTCGGGCTCCAGAGCTGTGCTGCTGGATAATATTGCTACTTGTAAAACAAAGGCATAGCGATGGGTGGCTCTTTCAGTTGCAGATACTGCATTGGTTTTTTTAAAGCAATTGCAAAATAGCAAATACCCTCCCACCTCACAAAATATTAATAAAGGAGGCAGGGTGCAGCTCTGCTCTGACGAGGAAGAAATAAGAAACACGGATATGCCCTTGGAGAAATTAAGATTGAATGCAGCTGAGATCCCTGAGCAGAGTGTGTGTTTTATTTGGGAATGATATGATACCCGAAAGCTGTACATTTAGGGCTGGATCTTCAAAGCTGCCCAGGTTCCATGTCTGTGGAGTTCCCATTTTGTTTGAATGGCACGAATCATCCAGTTCTCAGAAGAAATATTTCGGAGCTGCCTTGCTCACCTGCAGGCTTCACATCCTGCTGCCTCTGAAATGCAGCAGTTTTGGATTCACGTTGCATTTCTGCTGCAATATTTTAGCTGCATGCATAGAGTCAGCGTGGCTTGAGTTAACATTAAAAAAGGGAAATGTTAACGAAATGCTTAAGCACATACCTATGACACAATCTGAAACAGGTGGATGTGGAGTGACTGAAGGCCTCACACTTCACTCAAACCATATGTGAAACTTCTATTGCCATCCTAGGAGCAAGGATCAAGGGCAGGAGATGGCTGTTAGTGAGCATGATTTAAAACGGACTTCGGAGAGAATAATTTATGCTTTGGAGCCTCCTCAGATGTGTACCCAGTAGGACACTCTGTAGCTACACCTGTTTACATATCTTTTGGCTCACCAAGATGCTAATGAGAAACCCAGTCCTCATGGGCATGGTGAGAAACTGTAAGAAACTGTAAGAAATGTAAGAAAATGGATTTCAGTGAGTGATTTATTGGCGGGCTTTCCTGTGGGACAGGTAATTCACACCATGAGTTTTGGGATGCCACTTGGCCATACTCAGATTTTGAGGTGCAAAGCTAGAGACTGCACCCAGCAGCCCTGGTAAACACCCAGTGCTCCAGAGCCAGGGACTGTCCCAGCCAGAGCTCCCTTCCACCTCTCTGTCTTTTTGCTTGCACCCACGGTTTTAAATCTCTGGCTGCCCTTCAGAGTTGTGAAGAGTTTTAGGCTTGATGGTGCTTCAGATCACTCTTTCTGTTGAGATGTACTGTTCATTTATTCTTGGCCCCGTGCAGTTGAGTGCCTCACACTGCACCACAGTTCACTGGGGGCTCAGTATCTGTTCAACACCACCCTGCTCTGAACCCTAGCCATTAGTGCTGCTTGTTAATTTAAGCAGAGAGAAAACAAATGTCCTTAGACTCAGAATGCATGCAAGGCTGAGCTTCCAGCTCATCACACTCAGTTGGTGATGGTCCTCTCTAGCCGCAGACTGATGGAGCGTCCTGCAACAGTGTGTTTGCTCCATCATCTACAGAGAGAGCCTGAAGAAGTGGCCTTTCTTTGGCAGAAGTGAGCCATGATGCACCTTCTCAGAAACCACAGAGCCACAGCAACTGCTTCTCCAGAGGACAGAAATAAGGGTTGGTGTTAGAGGACCTGGGTCATCTTCCTAAAAATCCTCCAAAATCTCAATCTTCCACAGGCAAGTGTTGGGGCTAACAACAGAGACTCACTTTGAAGAGCTGGTGAAAACATTCTGCAGATGTGTGGAGACCTTTCCATTAGAGGTGCCCAAAACTGGGCCCAGATCACGGGGTGGCACCAGCACCCCTCTGCATGGCAATAGGTGCTTGTGCCTCTTCATGCATCAGGAGTTTGGGCTGGCAGTGGTGGGAGTGAGGAAAATGCTTGGGGAGATTGCAGGATCAAATGGGTTGCTTAAGTAGTAGTCATTATAATTTTGTTTGTGAATCATCATTTTATTTAATTAGAAAAATAAAAACATGGTAAAAGAAGAATAAAGCTGGGTGTAAATGGGCTTGTATGTTTAAGAAAATGCTTCTGCAGTTTTTGGATGCAATTATGTGGTGCAAATATGCCCCATCAAAGCCACTTTAAGAGTCCAGCCCCGATCTCATAATTTCCCTTCCTAAAATCAGATTGCAAACGAGCAACAAGACTTCTGCTTAATTATAGCCTGAGGAGTGATGTTTGGGCTGTGAATCATGTTAGATTTCACACTGATAGACGAGGAGTACATGTGCCGATACCATCTGCAGATTGGGCTCAGCTCCCCGATGGCAGCAGCAGCTTTGCAGAGGTGCACACCACGGTGAGGAGACGTCCCACTGTGGTTCATCCCTGGTAGGTGCCCTGGTCTCAGTGGGAGCCATGCTGGGACCAGTGAACACTTTTATTTTCCACGTGAAGTGCAGCTTTTGCCGTGCTACTTGCCCTTCCTCTTGTCTCTGAAAGCCTTGGGAATTGGAAGATTGCTTTTTCTCTTTGCATAAGCAGGACATAAATTCAAAGGGTTCTGCTGAATATTTGTTAAGATGCATATTTATGTGGAAAACCCTCCCTACCCCTCAGAAACCATTTAGTTAAAAGAGGATAAAGATGATTTACTTATGCCTTAGGGCTGTTGCTATTTAAACACTGCGCATTTATGTCTATTTACTCTGGTATTTACTAAAAAAGCACAGTTAAATTAGAAGTTGTTGCCTCTCCTAAGCCATTTCTGAAGGCTCTTATAGCACTTCTTTAGGGGAACAAACTCATGGATGAATAAACTATGTCATTCTGGTTGCAGGACAGTGAAAGCAAACACCCTTTTCCAGTGGCAACAGGGAAAGAAAATGATGTACAAGGATTCCTCACTTTGGCCAACCACTTATTTTGGCGAAAACCCCAGCTCTGAAAAATATGTTGTCACCACACGATGCGTGCAGCATCTCTGCATTGCTGAGATGCTTTGCCCTGCCACCCAAGTTTGCATGCAGATTCCTGACAATCCATGAGCTCCATAAATGGTACGTAAGGGGCAAAATCCCTGAGACTCTCCCACTTCGAGCTTGGCAAGGTTTTTTTCTGCTCAGGGATATTAGCAGTAATGATATTGGTGCAGTTGATAACTGGCTGGCTGCGCTTAATGACCTGAGGCACACCAGCTCTTCCCAGCTGGCTCCCAATCCCCAGGAAATGCACCCTGGCTTGATTACTGTCGCCTAAAGAGTCACATATGTATGCTGGGAACCTTCCTTTCATTAACTTAACCTGTGTGCAGGGACCTGCTGCAGAAACATATTTTTTCAATCAGATAATGCATTTTCAATTAAATGACTTGGTTTCCACCCATTTTATCTTCCTTTCCTGCTGTACAGGAGCTATCTGTGTTTAACGTTGTAACGGGATCTCACCGTAAAGTTGGCTGTGTTCTTCTGAAGTGACGGCAACTGTAATTAAGATGTGTTGTTGTTTTCCACTGGGTACATTTGTACCATATGGACATTCAACATGACTCAGAGCAAAGAGCGCTCCTGAACATTCAAGATAAAATGTGATGGATGAGACTTCGTAGAGAAAAGTCACTGAAGAAACTCCACACAAGCAGGAAGCTACATAGTCCTGCACCTGGAATTCCCCTGTAGATGACTTTGGCTTAAGAAACGGGCACACACATTTGTTATAAGCATTGTGAATGATACATGGCAAATGTTTGCAAAGCAACTGAGAAGAAAAGCTGCTGGAGGAGGGCTTTGGGTTTTCAGACTAAGGAGTATGACCTGAAGATAATATGGCTTTGGGAAGCACCAGCAGAGTTGAATTAAACATGAATCAGAAATCTTTATTGAATAGTGAGGTAAGAAATAGGGAAGGATTTCCATTCCAGAAACTTTCTTTTTCTCTGTCTAAATAAGCATTTCCCAGAGATGTTAAATCACGGCTGTTCCATGTTCCAGGCTTGCTTTCGGTGCCGAGTGGGAAATCATATGTGCTCTTTGTCCCAAAATCAAAACCAAGAACAACGCGGCTCCTTTCCAGATAGAAAAAAGCCATCAGCACCCAGAAACAGGCTGGGGTGGCCCCAAGAGCCCTCCTGTGCAGCTCTGCTGGGAAGTGAGGGAGGGTGGTGGTGCTGCCCCAATCCTGGTGCCGTTTCCTGGGTCTCTTGGGCTGATGGTGAGGGCTGGAATGGTGTTTGGCAGGTGAGGAAACATTGCTCTGGCAAAAATATACCCCTTAGTCTTGGTATCCAACTGCATTTTGTGAAGCTGCTGCTGGTTTTTACCTCCCCAGGCCCTGTCCCAGGCTTTGCAGCTTGTCACACTTGGCATTGCAATGTGCACCCAGACCAAAGTCTTCTCGAAATGGCAGTTTCAGGTTGTGCTTAAAAAAATTGTTTTTTAAAAAAATTATTATTATTATTGTTATTTTTTCTCTGAGCAAGCACCAGGTCTCCATGACTGCAGAGTGTTTTGTGATGAAATCCTGTTTTTGTTTTGCTGTGGTTGGAGGACAGAAAGGGAGTAAATAAGTGGGATGCTCTTCCAGGAAGGGCAGCATGCAGGCTGGGTGCCCTGGATGCTGGCGGGTCCCATACGGCTTCTTTGCCAACAAGTAGGATGAAGGAGAGAATACAGGCAATTTATTCAGTTTTCCTTTTAGTATCACCTAAGAGTTACGGACGATCCCTCACTCTGAGTGGTTTTTTTGCTTTGCTAATGTGACTTCAATAGTCTTCTGAAGTGGTACAAAAGAAATAACATTTGAAGCAATATCCTGTGTATAACAAGTTAAAAAGCTCTGCAATGAAATGTGAAGTAAATAACTTGGAAGCATAGTTATTTTTTGTTCTTGGTTTCAGTGGTGAATTTCTTAGAGCTCGTATGGCATGGAGGAAAAAAACAAGTAAAAAAAAGAAACCCTTGGCATGTTTAATGGAAATCAATCTGAATTGGAATTTCAACTGTTTGTAAATCAATGCCATCTCCATGCTCTCTGTGAATACTTGCTTGTTCCTTAAAGATGATGCTCATATTTATTTAAAAAACGGGTGGACAGTGTTTGGTACACAGTAAATTACACACCAACCATGCTTTAAAGCGATCAGAAAGGATTGTGATCTCCTGCAACCCATCTTCGAGAGAAAAACCATTGCTTACACCAGCGCGCTTGTTGCCTCTCTCTTACAAGTTCTCACTGTGTAATGCACCCACGTCCCTGCTGCTGTTGCTCTGAGCAGAGGTGTAGGTGGAGCAGCTCTCCGTAGGTCATGCATTTCCCAGAAAATACTCTTCCTGTGACCTGAGACCGCCAAAATCAAACTGCTTGTAAGTGCTCCGTGCTGCGCCCTGCGGCTCCACCTCTTTAGCAGTGGAGCTTGGCAAACCGGGCAGTTTGCCATCAGCTCTCTGTCCTGGGAGGTTGTCACTCATCCATTGAAGCAGCTTCTGCCCAAAACCATCTATCACCATGTCAGCAGCAAGCCCTCACTTGTTCCTTTCTATGGATCAGAAGCAAGAGAAAGACACATCCAGGGGAGGGAGGAACAGATCTATGCGTCTTGGTATCATAACCTCAAATGTTTTTTTTTTCAGGGTGTGTGACCTGCAGTGAGCAGCCACCCCACCCACACTGTACGGGGACAGAGCTGCGGTGGCACAATACCGGGCACACTGGGAACACAGCACAGACAAGTCTTTCGAGCTGATTATACCTTCCTTGGTACCACTGGGCACAACTGGCATGCCAAAGCCCTTGCCAGGTAGAGGAAATGTCATACAATCAATCTGCCATCTAAAAGTTACCTGCCTGTTTGCATGCTTAGCTCACCTGACTGTCTCTCGCTGTTATTTATTGCTTTTATATTCATTAGTTTTCCACAGCCCCCAATGTTACAGCTTTTGTCTTAGACATGAGCAGGACAGATGCCTAGACCCTAGGAGTTAGACACCAATCCTGTGAATTAAGAACCTGAATATCCTTGAAGATGCCAACTTTTTTCCAGTCTCACACAACTTGGAGAATTACCTGGAGACTTCCTAAAAGCACTATGGGAAAAGGAGTGCCGTGGAATCCAATGCCGATGCTTTCCTTGAGTATTTTTCCTGCCAGAAACATACAAGGAAAAGACATTTCTGGGCTCTTCGTGGAGTTTTTCACAGGTCCTGAGTGTGAAATGTGCATCCCTTCATGCTCACACCATAAGCCCTTGCCTAATTAACTGCCACGTGCAATTTTTTCCCTTTACCAGCCTCCCCATCCCTACAGACAGCACAAACCGGGGGAGGCTGCAGGAAGAAATGGTCTTTTCCCCATCTCTGCCGCCAGAGGAGAGGCAGAAGGTCTGCATGCTCAGTTAACTCTTGCATTATCTGCCCCATATGCAGCCATCTGGTTCTGCTGAAGTTTTTGATCTCTCAGCCGGGTTTGATTTATGTGGCAAGAGCAGCAGCATTCCCATGGTAGAAGTCGAGCACGATGGTTAACGTTGCCATTGCTTAAGGGTAAAGCCAGATCCCACCAAGGCTCAGTTTTACGTTGCCTCTTATTGGACACATCTGGCGAGGGTAAGGCTCACTCCTCACCGCTGGCCTGGGTTTGGACCAGGCAAAGTGAAACCCGTTTGCGTTTTGCAATGCATAATGTCTTGGTTTGTGGGAATGCCACTTTCCTGACGATCAAAGTTTGGGAAAATGACACTGAAGGGTATTATTGCACTTAAAAAACACAAAGCAAAGATATTTAACTTGGTAGAAGGAGGTTTCTGTCCCCTGTTGTGAGGGTGGCAGCATCAGGTTTGATCTCTAGACGATGAAGATCCTCAATGAAATGTTTTGTGTGGGCAGTGTTCCTAGGAGCACATTGGCATCATCAGTTTACATGTGGGGAATATAACAGTGCTGCACATCAGTCATCTTATGTCCTGGGTCATCCTCATGGACATTGACATTCTTTCTCCTTTTCCTTCCACTCACTGAGGGTGTACAATACCATATTCAACATTTGCATACTTGATATTCCTCCTTTTTTTTTTTTTTGGTCCAGAACTATGTCATTAACATCACGTAGTATGATATCATGATGTTTTTTACACTGTTTTCTTTATCACACAATATTTTGTGAACTTCCTGAATGAACGGTCATTAGTTCCAGTTAAGAGACCTGATTGTTGAAGGGATTGCTCCTGCCTAGGAGGTTCCCCAAAGAAAAACTGAAATATGAAATTAGTCTGATCCAGAGGTCTTTATCTTTACTTCCTAGTGAAATCCAGCTGACTCTGCATGAGATGCACCAGTTTTCGTTAAAAGTGCGTGGTACTGGCACAGAGTATTTCGGGACAGGAACTGAGGAGAGACAACTTCAATTGAAATGTCATAGGAAAGTCAGGAAGGCAAAATATATCAGCCCAACCTGGAGTGAGTACAACCTTCCGCAGCAGGCAGGGCTGGTAAGCCCTGCAAAAAAGTGATTTGTTAAGGTTTGGGTGAGTTTCTGTGATGTAGATACTGGAAGGAATTTTTATGGGGTCTGGCCTGGGAATCGAGAGGATTAAATAGCAAAGGAAAATCCGATGTGTTATTCGTAACTGATAGCACACAGAAATGATAATTCTTGTAGCAACTGGAATTTGAGTCACAATTGTCTGTAGCCAGCCCTTTCCAACCATCTGTGCACAGAGGCAGCCTGGGAGTCAGGGGTGGAGAAATAAGCTGTGGTAGCCCTGGATTTTTTCATGGCTTCAGGAAGGATGTCACATGGTGGGAAAACGGGCACAGCCCCCAGAGTTTTTTTGAAGCCACTAGTCCATGCAGCAAAATTTAGCAGTAAAGTTAATCCACACATACTGAGTTGGAGGTGCCAAAGGGAAGGTCCACAGCACAGTGTCAAACCCAGCCGTAAAATGAAGAAAACGGGAAACAAATCATAAAAAAATCATAAAAAGCTCTCTGCAGTGATGCAGCCCACGCTCCTGCCCCGAGTGCAGCCACACGCTGTGTATCATGTGCTGCCATGTCAGGCTGATCTGCGTTTCATCAGCAGGATTTGAGACGCTTCTTGAGCTTTTTGCTATTGGAATTAAACCAAAATACAGCAATGTAGTGGTCAGGCTTCCAGGAGAAAATAAAGGAGGTAATATAGTCTGGGGGTTTGAGCACAGGACTTGAAGTCGGTTTAGGGTCCAGTCCTGTAACCTGGCAATTCAAGGTGCTTTCTGGGCTCAACCCCTAACGTGGCTGTGCTCTCATTCTCTCCTGTGCCTGATCTTGGAGCGTGGTGGTACCGTGGTACTCACCTAGCGGTACTTAGAGGAATGCCTGCAGTCTGAGGTGGAAGGTGGAGCAGAACAACCGCCTTTCGAATTTTGCAACCAAAATGGATCCTTGAACAGATGTGCGGTGGTGTCTCCAGGTCCCACCCGCACAATGAAACTGGGGGCTGAAAACTGAGGAACAACCCCACTGCATCCCTGACCTGTGCTGTGCTTGGGCACTGGGAGATTTCATCCAGTGGGGTGAAGTCCAACTACACCAGAAATGCTGATACTTGCACAGGCAATCGGCTGCCGCTGGGATTCTGGGAATTGTCAAGGTGCTTCCAAGATTTTCTCACTTATCTAAGTATCTTAATTAAATTACTCCGCAAGCGACACACAACTTTCCAGAATGCCGAAAGCCCTGTGTCCACCAGCCCGGGGACCAGTGCTCCATGTCTCTGGAGCCACCTGTGATGGAGCGATGCTGCAGCCAATGTGGCTGAGGGACACCAAGGTGACAGCGTTGGTCCCTGTTGATCCGGGGCTGTTCTCCTCTCCCAGCCCCATAGCAGCACTGGGGCAGGGAGCAGCAAACCTGCAGGATGTCTTTCCTGTTAGATACCTTGCATTTTGAATTGAGCCCATTGCTCCCACTGCAGAAGGCAGTGGGGAGGAGGGAAGGAACGCCAGGCCTGCAAATTAGCATCAAAGGCTTGGTGCGAGGTTTATGGGGACATTTACTAGTGTTGTTTTCATTATTTACACCAGCCTTGATTCTAGGAGTTCTCATTAAAAGTGTAATAAATGTAAAAATATTTTACAGGCCAATAAAAGTTCCAAAGCAAAAATAACTTTATATAGTGTGATTTTTGTTTCTTTTACAAAATACTGTGTGGTATCATCTTGAACCTGCTGATTGCTGATGGGATGAGAGAAGACCCTCTATTCCGGCACAGTGTAAGGGGACAGGTTGGGGCTCAGGACTGCTTTCCAGCCAACTAATTCATTGGGCAATGGGTAACTCTTGCGGTCACTGACTTGGATGAGAACATATTAGGACAAATACAACTTTTTTTTTTTCTTTTTTTGTTTTTCTCCTGTGGAAAAGAAAGAAAACCAGATCATTTATATTAATTTTTAAGGTTTTTTTTTACGGTTTAAAAATATGAAATACATCCAGAAAGGCAATGGAAAATATGGGACTGACAAAAGGAAAATACATTAATGTTTTCAAGTTCCTCTATAAAACATGTTTGCATAAACACACTGTGTGTAGTCAGAATGAGCCTATAGTTTCTGGAAATATGTTAAACAAGGAGAATGATATTTGCCAAATCCTCTGTTATGGTTTTGGGATGTGCAGTCCTCTGCAGAAGGATAGAACTAAATCGAGGAAACACTTTGGAATGAACTCAGCTTGGAGGTAATCCAAAAATCTTGTGGAATGGGTGGAGACGAAAAAAAGTTGAATTTAACCATTAAATCATCCAGCAACTTGGCATCTGCAGCATTTACCTTCTAGTCCCAAAGATAATAATGTTCCAAAGTCATAATGACATCTAAACATCTTTGATCACAGAGCAGACAAATTGGTCCAAAAATGCTAAATTTGGCTGTCTTGCCCGGGTTATCCTAATAAATACTGAGTCAGCTTTGCAAACGGAGTAGTTTTCAAAAGTGTGGAATGAACATAGATGTGCTTGACCTAGAAGAAGCAGGAGGTGTTAGTTGCAGCAGCCAGTGGACCTCCACTTGCTTGAAAGCAAATTTATGACTCCTGGTTTTTAGACTCCGGCATCTGTAAATGCTGTGTGTATTTTTTTCAGACTGATTCTAAAAGTTGCCTTCATAATTTTGCATGAACAATGACTTTTGCCCATGCGGGGTTTTAGTCCCGGTTTTTAGTGCTTTAAAAAGATAAGCCTGTGCTTGGAGAGAGGGAATGGGGTTGAAACTGGTTTCTGCTAGAAGAAGCCTCTACCTTTTTCCCTGCCCGCTTACTGAGCCCACCTGTTGCCAGGATTAGCAGAGCATTAGCTACCAAGCACCAGAGAGGTGCCATCATCACAAAGACCGTTAATGGCACAACCAGCCAGATGCCGTTTTTGAAATCCAGCTCGAGAACTGAGTGAAGCCAGCCAAAAAGACTGAAGCATTTGCATCCCGTCTAGTAGGTACGAGCTGAAAGCTCAGGAAGACGATTCAATTGCACTACAGATTGATTTGGGGTCTCAAGCTGAATCTTCTGCTGCTTGGATTTTTTGTTTATGTCTGTGACCAGAATAGAGAGTTTCTCTGCGAGGCTACTCAAAGGGGAGGCATGAGCCAGCCAAAAGTCAAGCAACATTTTCTTAGCAGGAAATAAATTTAGATCCTTTTATTATTATTATTTTTTTTCCTAAAATGTTGGAAGAAAATGTGGGGCTCGGAATGGGATGATCACTGCAAGAAAACATAGCTGGTTTTACTGTGCTTGCTATTGTGCCCCAAGGCCACAATTAGGTCTGGAATCCTATTGTGCCGGGCATTGTCCAAACACAGAGGAAGGAACAATCCTTTGGAGGTCTGCAGTGTTGATTAATCTTTATTTGTTTGTGCAATTACTACTTTATTATTAAACACCATTATTTGCTTTAGAAGGAAAATGTTCTCAATTCAGGCACGATGAGTCCAGGTATCGGTTGTAGCATAAGCCATACATGGGGTATAGGTAACACAGAAATATTTTTGCCATTTTTATAGGTGTTTCATTGAGGTTTCAGGTTTTCAAGCAGTCTTGGGGATTTTCACTCACGGCCCATGAAAGCCCACATGACCAGAACGCAGAATTCCCGGCAGCTCCTTGGGAACTTGCGTCCTAAAATGACATGCCCCTAAACCCATGTGAGACAGCAGCAGAGCAAGGACTAGTAGTATCCCATACCCCAGGCTGGTTGTCTTGAAACAGTATCTCTTGTTTCTGCAAAAGACGATATTCTGTGAATATGCCTCTACAAACCATTTTACTGCAAAGTAAGTACACTTGATCTAACTTCCAAGACACCGGTAATCTATATGCCACTTCATTGGCTGCTGGCTAAAATACCATTTTCTTGTCCATCCGTTGTTTTTGGCTTTCCCATTGCAATGCTGTTATCTCTTTTACTATCTCATAATTTACAGGAAATTCAAAACTGGATGCAATCACAACTCATAATTTGAAATGCTAATCCTTGGCCTGTCACTCCAGCTGTAACACATACAGCCTGCTCTATTAAACTTTAATGTCTACCCTAATAGCCATGCGAGGCTAGAAATCCAGGGATTAGCTTTGATTCCAGTTTAACTACTGATAGGCGCCTGTAGTATTATAAAGGACTCTTTTTCTTCTGAGGAGCACTGAGCATCTTTGCTTTGGTTTGTTTATAAGCTACTGAAAGTTGGTCTAACATAGATTTCTTGAAAAAGGACTATTGTAAACTGGGTTTAATCCAGCTGAAGAATGGTGCACTGAGGGCAGCAACGACTCGATTTCTCACTCTGTGTGTTTTGTGGGCTGCCTGTTGTAAATATGCTATCTGCTAGGGAAAAAGGTGAATTTTCTTTAGCAGTGACATTCAGGCCCACCTGGATTCTGTGAGTGGGTGGAAGATTGGGCATGAAGCAACTGGATTGTGTAAGATGAGTAAAAACCTGGCTCTGTTGAAACCAAGGGCAACATTTCCACCGATCAGTAGGGACAAGATTACCTACGATATTTCAGATTGGGGTAATGGCATCTGTGTTGTCCAAATAGGTGCTGCCAAGGGAGGTAATTGTTGGTTTTCGTTGTGTGTCGCAGTCACGCAAAAACTCTCTCCATGTCATGTCAGTAGGAAGGCTAGGGAAGGTGTAGGAGCAGAGGTATGGTGCTGTTCTCCTGTGTCAGAATTAGGTAGAATTCATAGGCATGTACTCTTCTGCACAGTCAGCACTCCTGAGTTATATGCTGGAAATCATAGAATCATTTAGGTTAGAAAAGACCTTTAAAATCATCAAGTCCAACCGTAAACCTTACACTGCCAACGACCACTAAAACATGTTCCTAAGCCCCACGTCTACAAATAGGATGCTTCTGTAATCATATAAAGCCCAGAAAGACAAACAGCCTGACAGGGCTGGCATTTCCCTTCTCTGCCAAATCTCCTGGTTCATAGACTTGCTGTTTGTGGCCTGTGTAGGAGACACGAGTACCACCTGGTACTGTAGCTTTGTGCTGGAAATACTCTGTATGAGGCAAAATTTCCTGCACAACATCATTCTTTTCTCACAGTTGTTCCGGGAAAGATTTTAGTTTTGCCTTGATTTGGAACTGGACCCGTTACTGAAGCTTGAAATTTTTTATTTTTTTTTTGCAAAACTGAATTCTTGTTGCTCAGCCAGTCTCCACTCTCTCGAGGCTAATGCAACCCCTAGTCAGCTCCAGGTCTTCATTTTTATACAGGATCTACATTTTAGGATCTGGGTGCTCTTCTCTGATGGAACACCTCGTCTGTTGTACTCAGATGGAATTTTTGTGATGACTCATCAATTTGTTCCAATCCCAGACAGATTTTGAGGATGATCTTTGGCTGTGAAAAATGCTCACCCTCTGAATCCAGGCTTATTGTCTTCGCAAGTATTTCATAAGGATTCAGTGTTACTTTTTTTTGCATTAAGTTGAATGGGTACCTGAGATACTGGTATGGATAGATGGAAATTTTTAACGACTGCTGTGTGTGGTTTATAGCTATTTTTGTGCATATTTTCTATAGCCAAAATGGTTACACCCATAAGCTGAAAAAAATGAAACCTCTTTCCCGTCTGCTGGCTTTTCTTGCAGCTCATGTATATTCTTGTTTATTCTGCTGGGCTTCCAAGATGGAAGTTTGTACAAACATTTTAAAGTTTTGAGAAACAACAACCAGAGGCAGAAGGAGAAAAAGAAAAACAAGGAGCAGAGCAACCGGCTCTCAAGTGGGTCTGTGCATCCTTTGCTTTATTGTCTAGAGCTTCAAGCTGGCATCAATTTTTATAACTCTTGGGAGATGTGGAAGCTCCTATTTGCTGCTCTGTAAATGAGTATGCATATTGTTTCTTTCATGTATATTCTTTGGAATCCATCCCCTGGCTGCGTAGCTCTATGCTTTCTGTAGATTACGTACATACGAAGGAAATAATCACAGCAGATGCCACCCAAATACCTGTGGGTGATCAGATAACCCAACTCGCTCTACGGCTTTTGAAAATCCTGAGTCAAGTGTTTGCTATCCAAAGATGTTTCCTTAAATTTCTGGACTTTGCACACTCAAACTTGTTTCATCTCTGCTTGTGGCTTTTGCCACAGAGAAATGAGCAATCTCCAGAGACATAAGGAGAAGAGGTTAAGAGGAGGGAGGCAGGTGAGTGAAAAACACTCTACAGCTGGTACCAATGGTTGGGAGTCCTCTCAGAAAGAGATGAATTTTACACATAAAGGAAAAGCAAGTGGAGCTTGTTCATCTTGTTTGCCACTTGTGGTTGATCTAGCAGTATCTGCAACATCCATCATAAGTATAGTTAATGCTGTTTTGTATAATTCATTGATTTCCATAAGATCTACATTAGCTATGGTACCTGTGCAGGGAGCCAAGTGTGTCAACTACTTTTTGGTATTAACTGTAAGTTGAAAAAAACGGCAAGTGTCTGATTTTCACACTGAATCATCCCAGTTGCAGGAAGGCGTTGGCATTAGCCAAGGGCACTGGCTTGGTTGTGGTTCACAGAAGCTCACGCAGGTTTTAGGGGACACTTCCCATCCTCCGTGGTTTTCATGTAGAGGGAAGCATGGCTTGGTCCGGCTGCAGCACCACAGAGGTCAGACCCATCCCAGCCCACCCCGCCGGGCACAGAGGAGCACACAGCACCCATGTGCCGGTGGCCAAGCCCACAGCCGGCGTTGAGGGCACTGACTGACCGAGCTGGTGAAACGGCACAAACAAAATAGCTGTGTGGAGGAGAGCCACGTCCGATGGGTTGCAGCTGTCCCTCTGCCTCCCGGCCGCCCCCGCCCCGCTCCAAATGTAAATCATCACCCTTTTCCCTTTTAACATAACAGTTGTGTCATTTAAAAGCTCAAAGAGCTGAGAAAAAAGTCTACTTGTTTAGAGAAACCATTAAAACAAATTATGAGCATTTAATAAATGGGGAAAACTGTCTGTTTGTCATAACACAGAATTTTTCCTTTAAATATCCAAACAGCCGCCCAAAAGGTTACTCGTAGACGGGTGTGTTGGGGGGATACTTCCAGGGTCAGTCTGCATTGGGGTCCCTGCTGGGAACCTTTGGGCCAAATCCTGGCCATAGTGAGCACAGATGGGTGGAGGGCTCAGGGTGAGGTACAAGGTTGGGCTAAATTCCCTCTGGGGCTGGCGATGGGGCACGACACCTTTCCCAGCTGGGCTGGCACACCTTGTCTCCACTCTGGCAGAGGAAGGATGGGAACGCAGTGACCGTGCACCACTTCGTGCTCGGCTCTATGGACGGCGCTTGAGGGTCTGCCCTGCATGCAAATGGTGTCTTTGTAAAGCTTCAATGCATCTCTTGAATAAACAGTAGCTTGGTGGCTGCCTTTGGAGAGCTGTTCAGTGTTTTTCTCACTTCTCATATGATACTTCTTTTTTTCAAAACATTTCCTGATCCCAAGCTCCTTCCTCAGGTTGTGGGAACATTCAGGTTTGGATCTGCAGTGTGTGGGCTGGCCTCTCTCCAGTTGTTTAACAGATGATTGCTTTGAATAGGATTATCTTGGACAGGCAGAGAATCATCTCCTCAGCGTCAGGGCCGCCTTCGCCCTGGCAGGGGGGAGCGACCAGACGGTGCTGTGAGATGCTCAGCTGCCTCATCTGCAAGTGTCTCCTCCAGACAGTGTATTCAGGCTCTGGAGCTGAGATCCAGACTTTAAGAGCTATTAAGCCCTTGGTCCTTAAGAATGATTGATTACTGACAAAACCTCCTTGTAACCAGCCTCTTTACCTTTAGGACCTACTAAATTTTGGAAGAAAACCTGTTGTGTGTCTTGCTGCTTGGTGACTCAGGAGCCTGGAGGTAAATAAGTACTTAGCTTTTAAGTGCACAACATTTTATTATATCACAGAATTGCAGCGTCACTGGTCTGAAACTCGCCTACTAACTCACATTTGGCTGCTGCATGCATGGAGAGCCATAAGGTGCCTGCAGTCATGTTGTGGACCAGCTCCTGAGGGCAGCAAATACTTGTCTGAGCCAACCTCTCTGCAAATTTGGAACTTCAGTGCTGCAGACTGCAAGGAAAGGCAAAGCCAGATGGGCTCCAACAAACATAACTGTCAAGCTCCTCACTGTTGCCAGGCTGGTTGTTGCAGCCCTATCACTGTTCATCCACTTCTGATGGTGCTGAGGGGAACCTGCTGAGCACTTGGGCCACTCGTGTCATACACTGCGTGTGAGGGCTGGACAACTTGCTGGAAGTATCAGCTTGTTGCTGACACCGCAATGGAGAACTTCCACAGTTTTCCTAAAGTGCTTGGAGCTGGCAGTTTTTACAAGGTATTGGCCAACAAGGGGACCGCATTCTGTGCTGCTGTCAAACTGGAATTGGGCAAAACAGAGGTAAAAGGATAAGAAAGACCTTTCTGGATCTGTCTCCACTTTGGCTGCGGGTTCCAGCTACATGGAAGAGTGGGAACCTGGTGCAGCTTGTTGGAAGAGGGTGTGCAAGGTTTTGCTGAATCTGTGTATACACATGAATTTGGAGATGTTGATTTTTAAGGGTCCATTTTAAGACTTCTCTGTGGGGTTCACGGGTAACAGGTCCTGAGAAGACCAGGATGGGAAACCAGCATTCACCCAAGAAGTCACTACTGTGAGGCCATGGCAATGCCATCCGTGGGAGCTGGCACTGGATAAGCAGATCAATCAGAAAGAAGAGGGTATGAGAATAACCAAATAACCTGTTTTACGATGAGGAAGGTGGCAAAAGATACGTCCTGAACAGGACTTTGGGCTATGCAAAGAGAGGGAGGAAAGAATGGGAAAAATGTCAGAAGGACAAAACAAAAAGGTTTAGAAATAGCCTCAGTGTGTGTGCAAGACGGAGATGTTAGCCACAGTTAACCACTCAATTACAGGCTTTGTCACGGGCAGATGGAGCGGAGGTGGCCACACGCCCAGAGAGCTGAGGTGGGGACTCCTCTCCTCAGATGCTGCCAACAACCCAAAGGTCTGATCCCAAGATATGGAGAAAAGCAATTTTCTGCCTTGTATCACCCTCCCGTGAGCTGAGCTGGTTCTAGCCCAGCCTTCTGTGTCCAGCCAGCTTGAATCTGACATTTGGGTAAGGCAAAGTGTGGAGACGTATGGACTCTGAAGGGCCTCCCTCACCTAAAAATAAAAGCACAATTGAGAGATGATGATTCAAGGGGACACTGCCATTTGAGCGCACCCTGTCTGCGGTGTGAATATCAGCCCTCTTAACGTGGAGGTGGTGTGTCAGATTCTCCATTTCATGTTGATAATGAGTATTTTACTACCTCCCTAGCAGTAGGGAAAAAAAAAGAAAATCCTTTTATTTTAGCTCTCTTGGTTCTTTAATCTCAGAGTCCTCCTTGGTCAGATGTGCGGAGCATTTTCTTTGTGGATCGGGAGCAAATTCTCCAGCTTGTCTCCCACAGGTTTTAATCCCTTCTTTTGTTTCACCATGTGGTTGTGTAAGCAGTTCCCTTGAGAACAGGGCTCCAGGAATATATAATTAAATAAAAAATTTGGCACTAATAAGTGATCTTATCACTTTGTTGAGCTTTTTTCATGCCTTTGTGTGATATTCCTAGGCCGCTCATTTGAAGTTATTTAATTACAAAGCCCCTACAATAGAGCCGGGGCCTTGGATGCTTTTTTTTAAATGGTGTATAATATCATGTGTTATGATGCTTTGTGCACCAGGCAACTTAGGAGGGGCTGACAGCCCTTCAGGACTGTGACTGACAAAGCTGACTCCGCAGAGATTGTTTTTGCTATGAGTAATTACCACGGAAAAACTCCTCTTCAAGCTCTAACAAAGCAAGTGGTTGAACCCCAGAATAGCTGTCATTGTCAAGCCAGGAGCTGGAGCCCACTCTGCCCTGCTGGGGGCAAGAATAAGGGAAAAAGACAAATCCTGTGAAAACTCCCATTACCAGTGAGTTTTCCTGTGTCCTGTGCTGCTCAGAGTGTTGTGTCTTCTGACGTCTGCGGGCTGTGGAGGCTGCGTGACCTCTGTGGGGTGGGACGGTTGCCCAACGCAGGTTTCTCCATGGGTTGAACCTCTCCATTGTTCAGCTCTGAGTGGCAATGAGGTATCACGGTACAGACCTCGCCCTTGAGAAGCCTCAGGGCCTGAGTTGACTAGGTGTGAAGTTGTTTAAGTACTTCAAGATGAAGATAAGATAGGGAGATTTTAAAAATCGCTATTAGAAACCTGCATTGAAGTGCATTCTAGGCAATGGGGTTTGTATGCTTGAGATGGAGGTAGAATCGACAGGAAACCAGTGCTAGTAAAAGTCTCTCCTCTAGACTGTCTCCAAATCACCCAAGCACCTCTCTGTATCTCTCATTGCCAAAATAATTTTGACAACTGCCCTGCATCTCCTCCCCAAAGAATGCGCAATATGACTGAGAATTAGGTGAAACGTGAGAGCAATAACACAAAGGGAAACACAAAGGGAGGCACTGGCGTGGCATGGTGATGTGATTACACGGTGGCATGGCAGTATGTGCAACACGGTGCTTTCAAAACCCCAAAGTGTGTTTGTTTTTATTTTTTTTTCTTTTTCTTTTTTTTTTTTTTTTTTTTTTTTTTTTTTATTTTTTTTTTTTCTTTTTTTTTTTTGAGGAAGAATATTCTTCCAGCCCTTGTCACCCTTCCAGATGCTGGTCCATTCGCTTCTGCTGGTCTACTAGGGAGGTGGGAACTGGGCTGCCATGAGCAGCGTGAGAGGTGGGATGGTTAGCTTTCAACCTCAGGTAAGATGAGAAGGAGCCGCCAGCCAGGTGGAGGCAGGAGTACAGGCTTCAACCACACTTCTGCCTGCTAGACAATATTTTCCTAAATGCAGCCAAGCTGTATTTTCCCCTTTTATTACTCTTCTGCCCCGTAAAATGTCAGAGAGCCCTCCATATATGCGGTTTTAGGCTTTCAAATATTATGCAATCTGCGATGGAAGTTGGCTTTTAAACTGATCTGTTTGCTTGAAAAACCTTCAGTCTCTCAGCAAAAACTGCCCCTGGGGAACCCTTCCCCCTCTTTAAACAGCAAATTTGTTTCAAGAGCTTCAGCGATGCCAGCACTGTCTCTGTGCATGACAGTCAGTGGAAATCGCTCTGTTTTCCATTTGCCATGTGACTTGGGGTAAGACCTCTCCGTTTTTAATCCATCAACTGAGAACCTGCTGATTGATGCCCTGCAACTGCCCTGGCGCGGTTTGCTGTGCACCTGAGCTGAGTTTTGGAACTCCATCCCCTCGTTACGCTCAGGTGGAAAGCCCTCGATCTGAAAGTCAGGTGCTAATGAAATGATAACTGAACAGAGATTAGCATACCCTACCAGTGTCATTTCCAGGAGTCACTTTGTTGCTTTTTTTCCCACTTGGAATGCTGCTCCATTTACTAACTTCGTATTTGCTTTACTTCAAGCTTGCTTACCTATCATCACTAATTACAGAACAAACAATTGCAGTAATACAGTCATGAATAGCAACCTTTTTTTTGTGTGTAGGTGCACCTGGTTCAAACATTGAAGATCAATGGGAGTGACTTTCCAACTCTCCTCTCCTTTGCCTAGCAGCAGAATTTCTATCACACCGTTCTGGGAAGGCATGAGCAGGCAGCGGGAGGTTTTGCCAGGTAGGCAGAAGGAGAGGGTGTTCTGAGATCTCCTGTAAACACAGAGTTCAAGGGTTGCTGCTGAGCACCATTCCCTTCCATTTTAAACTTTATTTTCCCCCTTGACTTTGTGCTGGCATTACTGTGAGCAGTTCTTTGTGATCCCGGTGACAATGGGTGACACCAGCTCTGGCTGAGCTGAAACTCCTTACAGCAAGCCTCGGTGTGGCTCCAAATTCAGCATTTCACCATTAATTCAGAAAAAGGAGAAATTCAGAAGAGAGATGAAAACCTTCCGTGTACCAGTGTCCTAACACAACACAGCACTGGGGTTAAGCACAAGCACAGCTTCATTGATTGATTCTGCTGCTGGTCTGTCTAAACTTATGCATCCACATAAGAGTATCTCTTCGATCTGGATTTGGGATTACAACGGAACAAAAAGCAATGCAAATCCACTCTTAAGTACATCAAGACAAACACCTCACAAATGAAGCTTACATAAGCCTTAAAATGTACCTGGAAATAGAAAATTACTTATTGTAAGTGAAATAGGTGTTGATATAAAGCATTTAATTAAAATGGAATTAGTGCTTCAGTTAATCTTTCTGTATTTCCTTTCGTTGACATGTTCCTGCCTGGATTGGGAATGACTCTGACTGGGGACTGGCTTCCACCTTGGACCTACACGGCCTTTCTGACAGATGTTTTGACCAATAGATGATTTAGGAGAACAGTTCGCTTTCACTGTTACCTTATTTTATTTTTTTTTAATCATCTTCTACTCTAGTGATACCCAAGGCTTTCACCCTCTGGAGTTACTAGCATTTCTGAAAAGCGGGTGTACAATTTTGCTACAAATCTACTTACAGGGAGACATGATCTGCTTAATGGAAACAAACCCTGAGTCAGCCGTTGAGCTGGTTTGGTGTACTGATAACTAGTTGTGCACTAAGATAAAACAAGAGTCACTTTTTGAGGATGTAAGCATCTACCATTTGCAAGACTGTAACGAATCACTAACTCCATGTGTTCAAATGGACGACTAAAATTATTGCCAACTCTAGAAACAACGAAAACATTGAATCAGGACTTGGAAAATTGTGAATTTGCTTCCAAAGTCTTGAGCTACTCTTCCAGTAAGGGGAGGAAGGTGTTTATACCTTGTATTTTCATTCCTGAGCCCTCAGCTTAGAAGCAGGCTAGCTTTCTCTGCAGGTGGCTTGGGTAGAAGTGTATCTTTCGAGAAAGAAATCTTGAGCTGACCACCTCTTCATGTGTCTCCAGCACCTGAGGATTTAAGAAAAATACCAAATAAAGTATCACTCCACAGACACGTGGCAGCAGCCTGGCACCATGCAGAGGACTAGGAATGGGTGAATGCAATGGTGCCTCTTGCAGATTGACAGCTATCAGGCAAATGGGATCATCTATCACAAAATGGTGGGGAGCAGGTGGGGTGGGATGCATCACCTGCACCATGTCCCCTTGGGCTCCTCCTCACAGAGTCCATCTGTCTGGGCACCTTGTGCATCCATCACCTTCTGTCCCGGAACTCCCCACTTGCTCTCCCAGAGCTCACAAAGCTGGTGCACGAGCAAACACCAGAGCAGAGTCACAAAGAGAGAAGGTTTCTGCTGCTTCCAACATCCCAGGGTGAAACGCTCTGTGAGAGCCAACTTGCAGTGCTGGGCTCTGGGGATGTCCCTCCCTGCACAGTGGGTGTCTGGCATCTGGACACTAAATCATGTCACAAAACCAAATGTGGATGCTGGGAAGGTCCATGGGAAAGGAGGGGATGTGCGACATTCAAAGTGCAATACCAGCACTTCAGATGTTTCCTTGGTGCAGGATGCAGACTAATTCAGGGTGCTCATTCTTTTGTGTCAGACTCTCCTTTCAGTTTGCCGTATCCATGCTGATTTCCCCTGTCCATCATATAATTGAAGGAGCATATCTGATAGACATATAATGAGGTCTCTGTTACTGACTTTACCACTTTCTATGCCCTGGTTTTGTGTCTGTATTTTTTCTGGTGCACAGCACTATGAAATGCTGGTCCTGCTGCTGCTGGAGCTGTGGAGCGGTGCAGTAACTGCCAACGTCCTGTGCTTGCATGAGCCATGGTGAAATGCTGGATTGCAGCAAGGAAACGCCTGGGATGAGGTGGGATCCTGAACCTGCCAAGGGCATGCTGAGGCCAGGCAGGAGGAAAGCCTGGGTAGGCAGAGAAGGAAGGACGCGTTCTCCTTGGCGGCCGTTCACTTGCACACCAGGAGCGGGAATCGTGCGTCGTCCTCGGGTCACGGCTCCACCTTGGAGGAACATCTTTCATCACCTGGCCCCAGTGTTTCCCCAAGAGCTGAAAACATCGACCTGCTGGGACGTGTCCACAGCCTCCAGAGGTGAAGGAAAGACCAGGGCTGGGGTGGAGCCACCCACACCCCTGCCACCGCAGCATTTCACAGGGCATGGCACCCACCAGGGCTCCTTGGCCCCATACTGGTTCCTTGTGCTGCTAGAGGAGGGTGCACAGGCTGCATGGGTGCTCCACTGCACCCACCCCAGGTCCTGCAAAAGCTGCCCCTGTTTCCAGTCTTCCCTGGTGCCACCGACCTCCAGTGATGAGGTATCACACCTGGTGATGGTGCACCTACATGCTGCACAAGAAGGAGGGGGGGGCCTCTGCATTTGGAGGAGGGGATCTCTGTGTACAGCTCCTAAACTTCAGCTGGGTTTAGGGCTGGAGCTCAGGGTGCTTCTCTCCCACGTGAGGGTGCCTTCCGGGCTGGGTGCTGCAGGAGCAATGGGTGGAGAAACCTCCTCTGCAGACGCCGACACAGTTTACGTGTGAGATAAGCTCTGAGCTGCAATGCACAGAGGGGAACAGAGAACTTCTGGGAATTTTAGACATCTGGAGAACTTTAATGTAGAAAACACAGATGTTTATGGATGCTTGCTGCAAGATCAGGGAGGTTTGAAGATCATAATTTCGTGCTTGGGCATCTAAGTCCTTTTGCAGATTTCTTGGCTCCACCATTCGCTTCTGCAATGGCAGAGGAATGATTTGAATTAGAGCAGCATACAAGCTGCTGAGGATAAATGGGCTTGCTACATCCACGTGGAACAAATATCTCTGTGCCTCACTTTTCTTTTAATTAAAATTAACATATTAATAATTATAGAGGTGTTAAGAGGATCATTAATGTGTGTCTAAGGTCTCAGACCTAAGCATGAAGTTGCATAGGAGTTCAAAGTACTGTTACTGTCAGTTTATCACTCATTATGTTAATCCAATTAATTCATGCCCTTTAAAAATGTTGACTGGCTGGTATTCTGAGTCTAATATTAAATAAAGCTCATTATGCTTATAGCCGCAGTGTTTCTCTTATTATTTTTCATGAGAGGAGTTCTCAGCATTTGGTTACCACTAGGACAAATAACATATAATGGGGATATTTCAACAAGAGGCAATGAGTGCAACTTTCTTGACCTGGGCAAAAAAACCCCTCCAACAGCTCACGTGAGTGCTGGGGGGACTGGAATGGGGACAGACATAAACAAGTTCCAAATGTGAGCTTGGAGTTTAATGCTATCCCTTTTTATTTGGCTACAATACTGCCTTTTGCTTTAAAATAAGACTTAGATAGGATATGTTCAAAATACTACCCATTAATTAGGTAAAAAAGCTAAGCCCTCCTTTCCTCCCCGGGTCCAGGGAAACCAAGGGCACCAACCTCCCCGGCACACAGTAAGAGGTAATTTACTGTAACTCCAGCACAACAGGTATTTTTTGGGGCCACAGCACATAGACATGCCATTGATAATTCTGCCTTTGTTTAGATTGCTTCCAACTGCAGAATGAGTGAGACTTAATTGGCAGAAATGACCTCATTCCTGGCTTGATTAAGGTCTCCATATGTGTTTTATAAATAAAGTAGTCATTTCAACTGTTTTATCACTTGGAGGTTTCAGCAGACTAAATCTGATTTATGGTGTTCTGCCTCTTTCCTCAAACAGGGACTACTTCTGACCATCCACCCTTCCTGCAGCCCAGGACACTGGCACACTGAGAGCTGATGGGGGCATCGCCCGTGCTCACCAGTGCTGCTGCCGTGGCTCTGGAGGTGGTTGGGCATCACCCAACCCTCCCTGGGGTGTTTGCCTGGCCAGGAGCACGGCTGAGTGAAGGGTTCCCATGGGTTTTTTTGTACGGCAGTTAGCAGCATCAGCCCCATCGGTGAGCGTGACCGAACAGGGCTGCGCGCTGCTGTCTGCAACGGGCTCCTTTGCGGCGCGGCCAGGGCTTGCCCCAACAGCACTCACAGGCGATGGTTGCATTGGCTGCCAGCCGAATTCCCCCGCTCCCTTTCTTATTGTGTTAAAACACAGGAATAAAGCAAATATATGCACTAAATCAAATTTTCACTAATTATTTGGGCTACAGTGTGCAACCGCCCACAGCACTGGGAAAGGTTTTCAGAGGGGAGCCCCAAGGGGCATCTCCATCCCAGTGAGCTGCCCGATCATCCCGCTTCATGTCTGAGGGCAGTGGCTGAAGAGGAGCTTCAGCACAGGACCTGCTGTCCGCTTAGTTCTCCCAACTGCACCCCAGGTGAAGTCAGAGGCAGAGGCAGAAAGACAAAGAGTGCTCAGACAGAATCGCAGAATCAGTTTTGCTGGAAAAGACCATTAAGATCTTTGAGTCCAACTGTTAACCCAACAGTGCCAAGTCCATCACTAACCCATGTCCCTGAGAACCTCGTCTACACTGGCCGGGTGCTAAGCTGTGAAAGCTGGAATAGTGCTTTGGAGAGAGATTGTTAGACAAGCAGCCATGGGGAAAAAAAAAAGAATTAATAGAAATAAAATCAAAGTCTTGTGTGTCAAATACAGTGCTTACTCCACACTACATAATTTCAAGGGTTTCTTTTTGTTTGCTTTTTTTTCATGTAACTTTATTGCTTAATCCAAGCTTTCAGAAATCATGAGCTTGGCTTAAAGCTAGAGCTGAGAAATGTTTCATATCAGGTTCTTTTATTTGCTCTCTGAAGGTTGAGCGTTTTGCAGTCATATGCCTTTCAGGAAGGCTGGAAATGCATTAAAGAAAAAAATGAAAGCTTAAATTGTTAGGTTAAAAACTGATCCGAGCTCTAAATCACCAGCAAATACAGATGAATCATGATAAAATGGTGAGAATTGAAAGTACCATTAGACATTTATGGAGATAAAGAGAAGAGGTATATTTAGTGGGATTGTTGTGTCTTAGCATTTGGTATTCTGAACTGTCTAGAGAGAAACATGCTGATTTCCTCGGATTACTTGATCATGGTTCATTGAGTTCAGGTTTTCTTTCCTTTCTTATTTTGCTGCTAATTCAGTAGCAGAGAATATTCTTGTGAATGAATTCATGCAGCTAAGCATATTTTTCAAGAGAAAGAATGTATTTTCTAACAAAGATAATTTCGTATCTGCAGTGTAGGGAAAAAAAAAGTTGGTTTTATGTAATTGTTAGTTCTGAATTTTTTAAAAATGAGTAAAATAGGAAAGCCAGCCTGAAACAGCTGGATGTGAAATCACACACAACAGAATTTGGGATTTTGTGCCAGATTGGATGCAGCTCGATGGCAAAGCAGCAATGAAGAGCCATCGCAGGAAGCAGCCAGGGAGGCTGAGGGAGGATTTGGATGGGGTGCAGGACAGGCTGTTTCTGCTTTGCACCCATTGGCTGCTCCAAATAATACTCCTGAAAAACGAAGCCCCCATCCTGCAACCAGGTCTGCCGTGAAAGGTGCTGCTCCTGTTGCAACTCAAGCCACATTTATTTTAGAAATAGGGGGTCCATAGCAAGGGCTTCTTACAGCTGTCATACACAGAGGGACAGTAAAAGTGGTTTAACACCATTCTTCCTTGGGAAGACCCATTAGGGCAGGGCAGCCTGACAGATAGGCTTCTGCTCAGGCTCATCTTGGGGAGTGTTAAGGCAACACAGCCAAAAATGAGGCATTTACAGTGTATGGAGCGTATCTCTGCAGTGAAATGCAAATGTGGTGTTTCCCCTGGTGGAACGAAGGCAGACGCAGTCCCATCAGGTTTTCCACGTGCTTCTCACCACAAGGTATGCAGGAGGAAGCCCGCTGACGTTGAATGAAATCCTTCCTCTGTGGCTGGCTCCTGTGTTATTTCTGTGCTGACGGCATATCTCCAGGAGGGTTATTTCGGTTCTGGCTCGCCTTCTCTTAAAGGAATGGCACTATGTGAAAAAACAAGGTCCATTCGTGACAGAAGGTTTTTGGTTGGAGATGAAATGAAGCATGCTCCTGCCCTGCTGAGGTGGGAAGGGAAAAATATCCAGAGAAATCTTTGCTTTCGCCTCTTTTGGAAGTCACAACAGGAGCTTCCCAGCAAACGGTGAACGTTTCAAAGCAACACTTGAGATGTGTGCTTGCCTGGAGCAGAATACCAGACACCACCGAAGAGTCCCAGATGGAGTTTTGTCTCTGTGTAGCAGGGGCTGGTGCCAGGGTGAGTAAGGGAGTTCTCCTAAAAACCTCCATGGACACAGCTTTTCACAGATGTTCTGTCACCAGGGACTGAATAATCTGCTGTTGTTTCCCAACAGGCTTTCCAGTGCTCTGCTGGACGCCCAGCCCAGAGAAGCGCTGGTCCTCCCGGCTCAGGGCAGGCTGGTGTTAGCAGCACGTCTCAGGGGACATCTCCTTCGGGTGGGGCACGGTATGGCCAAGTGAAAAATGCCCTAAAAATGCCAGTCCTCAGCAGCGTGGGGACGTGAGGGGGTCTGGCACAAAGGGCACAAGCACTCGGCCCTGGCTGCACCGAGACCCCCAGCACCCTGCGCCCTCCTCCAGCCCGCAAAAATACCAACTGCCCTCCTCCCTCTGGCAAAGGTTAACTGCTGGGGAAATGTAAGGACTATTGATTAAGGTTTGCTGGACAATTCGTTGCTTGTCCCATGTGGATCAGAGAAATATTCTTCCCCTCTCCCGTCCTTCATGTCGGAGCCGCTCTTTATTCAGCCGATTTCTCGGGAGAAATCTGGGGAGAGGGAATGCGCCTGCCAGAGATGTGAGCTGAATAACAATCCTTCAATCCCCCTCTTGCATCAACTTCTGCTCCTGCTGTTCCATATTCTCTGTGGCAGAAACATTGGAAACAGATTTTCTGGGTGCAGAAAAAAGAAGAATTGAATGTCCGTCAAGATGCCAAACGACAGAACACATTTTCCTCATGCAGATAACATTTCTGATTTTGTTAACGAACACCCAGGTTTCCCTGAAACCTCTAACCGTCGTAGAGTTTTTATAATAATGTTTGCATTAGGCTTCTGGTGGGCTGAGGCTTTTGGAATTATATTTGAGCTTCCTTAGCTTTCAGCACCATTAAGCATATTTTAAAAACACATTAAAAGGAATATGTCAACTCAGTTTAGGCTGAAACATACATTGGGAAAGGAAAAGTAGTCAAAAGAAAGAGTTTTACAAAATACAAATGAAGCAGAAGTGTTTTCATTAAATGAAAAAAAAAACAAAGACAAAAACGTTATTCCAAAATAAGTTCTGTTCTCCTGTTATTACCTATAGACTGTGCAACTCAAAACACATTAACTTTGTGCTTGTGAATGAGGAAAACTAAGTGACCAGAACCCAAGCTACTCCAGGTGATGTGAAACAAACCTCCTTGTTTTCGGGAAGCAAAACAAACAGGAACACCAAATGCAAAAATATGTTAAGTATCAACAGAAGCACCTGCAAGTTTAAACAGGAACATTTAACAGAAACACAGTTTGTTTACTCTCTCAGGAAAATATTGTGTGAAAGTCCATGTATTTTTCATGGCTCCTAATCATAACAGGAATATGTGATAGAAAAAGGGACAATGTTCATGACATTAATAATGGCACAAAACCTCCAAGAAGGCATCTAGAAGCCTTGCTACACAATAAACCCATGGCCTCCAAAATGCAAAACCTCCTTGAAAAACGTGATGCACCTTTGTGTGGCTGCCATTTACATGAGTTTTTCTCTAAATCTAGTGGAAACCAATGCAATAATTGATAAAAACACGTGCAGTGTTGCTTCTTCCCTGCATAATGCCACTGTTTTTCTATTTGCTTCAACATGGGCCAGATCTTCTTTCTGAGCTGCTGTGAAAACCACCTGGCCCTGCCAAGGCTCTTCATCCGCCTCTGATTTTGGTAACGGGCATAGTCAACAGCTCCCTGTTTGCTGCCCTTATATGTGGCTTAATATGGAAAACACAACACGGGCTGCCAAGCTCTGTGTGCTACCATGTATGGTGAAAAGGATTGACTTCTCCAAAGCCAAGGCATAAATTCTGCTTTCTACATATATGAAGAATAAAAAAGATAGCACGGAGCTCCAGCCCTCTTCTTGTTTGGGTCAGCAATATAGGAATGCCCAGTTATAAATAGGAGAAAATGTGCTTTCAGGCAGATAAGGAAAGCAGGAGTGTATACTGATTCGGTGGAATAACAGCTTTTTCCATACAGAAAGTAAAATCACTTTGAATGTAAAAGAAAAGCAAGAATAAAATATTAACAAAGAAGATGATATTTTAAAAGTCCCTAAAAATGTATTTATCTAATAGTAGAAATTCAAGTTTTCGTTCTTAATACTACTGATAATATAATAATATTAGAGTTAAAATACAATACATTATTAATATATTATATTAATTACATTAATTATGGACTAATTATAATTAATAACATTATTAATTATTAATATATTATATTAATATACTATAGAAAGATAGTTATTGAAAATATTATATTGTTCATACAAGCTAGTATATACTATAAATACATAAGTAATTGAAATAATGATAACAATAATGGTTTGGTGTTAGCTCCGCTTAGAAATCTGGCATGATGAGAGCATAAATCTTAAATCCGCAGGCTGGGAACAACTGAGAGTGGGAAAACTGCTCATGGTATTTCTTGCCCAGATTTCAACGTGCATCCTTTTTGAATTGCTAGTGAGAGGGACCCAAGATGGGTGGGGAGCCTGAGCAGCTCCGTCCGATGGAGAAACACAGATGGGTCAACATACTGCTGTTCTTCCCCAGTTTGCTTTTGAATTGTGAGAAAATGTCCTGTCCTGTTTGTTGAGGGCTATGGTTGTAGGAAAAAGCTGAGAAGGGAAGAGAACTCTTCCTTTCCTCAGTACTGCCCTGACGCAAGGCAGGGAGAACGACCTCCCCAGGCCTGGCAAGGTCCAGAAACCCTGCTCAAGCGGCCAAGAAATGCAATATGTTTAAAAAATGTGGTATTTCCTTAGGGATGAGCAAATAAGGAATCTCCCCAGAGACAATTTTGGTATTTTCTTTTAGTAGTTTAATTAGCTTGATCTGAATTTTTATTCAAATTTCAGCAAAAAAAAAATTTTCCTAGTGTACAAATATACCTGCCAACGTGCAGTCAGGGGGAGGGGTTTTGTATTAAGCTATAGCATTAGAAACCTTTGCCCTTGGGGTAAAGAAGAAGAACTTAAAAAATACTCATTCCCTTGTGTTTACAGAACAGACCCTAACAGCTCCAACGGGGCCTTTAGAATTAATTGGAAGAGAACACTCTCTGCTGTAAAAGGTCCCTAAATATGTATTTACCTAATCCAGGCTTTGAGCACAGCTCAGATGTTTACCTGTGACCAGTTCTAACAGCTCTGGGACTGTGGGTATCACGGTGTGTCCTGAGAGCGGGTCGGTCCCCTCCCGATGGGACCCTGGGGGTTGATGTCCCCAGAGAGCTGTGATCACTCTAGACCTGGCTATTGCAGTATCATTTCTGCACCCAAAGCCCTGCACTGCCCCTAACCAGTGGCTTCACCAGCCAAACAATCTTGGAGGCTTTTTGCCCATTTTCACATGTAACTTCACTAGCGATGGCTTCATTGCTGAAGGATCTTCAGGTTCACCTCTGGAAAAATTTCCCCCCAGCCTTCAGAAGTGGCTTTCTTAGTTAAATCCCAGCATCTTTAAAGATAATTTCCTATTCCAGGGCTGGTTTTCAGTGTCTCAAGCAACCCTTGCTGGTTGGATTTGGATAGCAGCCATCAAATCAGCAGTATCGGGTTTTGCAGCCTATTTGTGAGGGTGCAAAGGATGCAAAGTCTGGGGATAAGGGTGAACTCAGCCCTGTGTCCAAACTGGGACAGGGAAGCTCCTTGTTCGTGTTCATGGTCCCTTTGAGTGGAAGGGGATGGGCAGCATCACATGGGTCACCAGGGCAGGTGCCACCTGAACTGAGATGACAAACTTTGCTGAAGTGACAGTGTGAACATCCATCTGTAATGACATACAAGTATTACACATGTTCACATGATACAGAAATTATTTTGCAACGTTAGTCCAGACTTGTTCTGCATAACTAAAATCCAAATTGAGTTAATGCCACGCTACAGTCTATAAAGAAATCTTTGGTACGACCTTTATTGAGGACTCTGTTCTCTGGGAAGAAATGTATTCAGTAACAAAGTGGTTAAATCAAAATAACAAGAGTGATTTATCTAGTAGCTTTCCCTCGCTATACTCAAGGGGGGCATATCTACCTATTTGTCAAGTCATTGACAATAGCCTATTTCTTTCTTCCTACCCATACGCTTTATTAAAGAAACACTTGACCTACCTGTCATATCAAACTGCTTCCTTTATCCAAACCAGAATAATATAGACATTTCCCTTAAGGGAATCCTGATGCAAATATATAAGGACAGGTTGCCAATTTGTTGAGTGTATTAGGGTACAGAAAACTGTCAAGGGAAACAGCTGTAATACAGACTGTTCTAACAAGCTCATTTTTCTTTTTTTTTTTCAGTGGTACTTTTGGTCTCTCTTTAGTTTATATTATACGATTTGTATGTTACAATTTTTATGGACAGCTGTCAGCTGTAACCCGTCTTTTTCACTCTGAAAAAAAGGAAACCTTCAAATTCCTGGCCATCACTCTGATCTGTTGTTTAGTCTTTGACAATAACTGTCACAAACCCTTCAGCTGCACATAGTTGTGAAGAAAGTTATGGGATAGGGGAAGGAAAAAGCAGCAAAGCTTGTGATGGAGAAGGCTCTGACTGTGATTTAAAAGGCAAGTATTTTCACATGAAGCCACTTAAATACATAGTGACACTTCCCATTTTCACCTCTCTGCTTCTGTGTTGCGGAAAGCACTCACTGTCTTGTCCTGGAAGAGTGGTTTGAGCAATAAGTCAGTTTTGAAATGATGCAGAAATGTCCAAATGTGGTGCTTTGCAAAACCAAGCTTTGTTGTGGCTGAGGGCAATAAATGGGAGGCAAGCTGCAAGAATTCAGGTTTCCCGGTGGCACGGTGGTTAATCCTGAGCCACTCAGTCCCTAGCACCAGTTTTGATGTACAGGTCCAAAATGTCATCAGATTTCCAGCAAGGCATTTTGGTGATGTTGTACAGACCCTCATCAGTTTCCAAGTGAAATCCATAATTTTCAGCAACTGGAATCTCCCGAGACCAGAAAAGATTAAGAGCCAAATCCATATAATTAGAGGTCTACTTTGACTCGTGGACAAGGCAAAGGCTGTGCCGCAGGAACAAAGAGTAGATTAAAGATGTTAGTCCTGTTTCACTTTGGCTGCTGCTCCACTGAAATCAGTGGGGTTACCCCAGGGATTAATTAGTCAATTTATGCTTGTTTGCATAAAGGATGACATAGATCATCAGCTGAATAAAAGTGACTCAGCAGGACAGAGCAAAAGTTCAGGCAGTGCAAGTCAGGACAAGAGGGGAGAAAATCAACCGTGTCTGGACCGAGGTCACAGCCCAGGCTGGTCCGGTCACTGTGCCGGAGCATCGTGCCTACCGTGTGCTTCTAACCAGTGACCTGCCACGAGAGATGACCATGGGCTTCTGCACCTCTAATAAATGTCAAATCACCCTAGGAAAATGTCTTTCAAGGGTCATACAAATAGGTAGAGAGAAAAAGGATCACCATGTGAAAGGGTGCACAGCAATAGTCTGGTATTTCCTCTCGGTCTGAATTTCTGCCTCATTCTTGCTTAACAGCCCAGCAACGTGTCCTCACACCCAGCCTTAGGCTCCTCTTCTCTAAGGTAGGAATAAGCGATTCCTAATCCTGGTTTTTAATGTGGGAGCATCCAAATGAAGATAAAGAGCAGTAGGTGGCATCGTGGTCCTGCTGAAATCCCAAAGAGTTTTCTCATGCCCATTTTCAGGTCCAGGATCTCATATATTCATTAAATACTGGCACCGCGAAGGAGGGAGGTCTGGTGGGCTGGGGTCTCTGCCAGGCTGCCAGTGGCTTTAGGGGACATTTTGCTGGTACATGGTGCATGAAAGAAAGCAGTCAGAGATGGCACTGGGTGATTGCAGAGTATACCCAGAGATGAGGAGAAGAAGAGCCTAAAGGAATATTTGTAGCATTGACTCTGCCTTTAGAAAAAGACTGGGTAGTTTGAAGTCACTAATAGGTTTTCTATGGCAAATACTATCCAAGCCTGAAATTAAACATAACCAGCAAAGTTTAACAAAGTGGAGCTGGGCAAAAAATAGCTGCTTGTTCCCTTGGGATGCTGCAGAGTAGGGGAGAGGGGCTGTCAGACACTGCTTTTCCCTTCTGGTTTTGTAAATACAAATACCCAGTACACGCTCACCAGCTGAAGAGCATTTTCTGACAGAAGTGAAAACATTGCCTCATTTCTGTACATGTTTTGGATCTGCAATGCGTTTTCTGGGGCCAAACTGTAGCTCAGACATAGCGAGAAATGCATATATTGCTGGGACTGGAGCAGAGCCAAAAGCTTCTCCTCTTTTACGCTGCCGCTGACACACATGATGACATTTAATGATATCTTGGCTAAATAGCGATGCTCTGGAAAAAAGACTTGAATTCCTGGAAGGCAGTGATGGCGTAGGGATAATCGTGTTAATGGTCACGGTGCATTTAGTAAATCCAAACCCCTCGGTGCAGCCTTGGGTCTGTAGAGCACTTACGGGGCAGTGGGACAAACCAGAACAATCCTGGTGAAGGAGGGGGGGCTGCAGCACAACCTCCCAGGGACCAGCACCAGCAGCAGCAGCTATTAAATGTTGGTCAAATATTGGCCTAAGAGCCGCTTGCCTAAGTCATGCGAGATACCCAGTGGGCCAGATCCCCTGGAACAAACCCAGCATGTTCCAGTGAGGATCTGAGTCACAAATTTCTGGGACATAACTGTTAATTGACATCAGACAACTGTTTCCTGGGCGAAATTTGAAAAACAAGTATGTCTCAGTCTTGCTTTTGAAAAGGCACATCCTGCCAACACAGGGGATTTTTGATATTTTTGCTCAAAAGGCTTCCAGGTATGAGTCCTGAAATGTTCAGGGAGCATTGGTGCAAACAGGTTGATTTGGGGGTTTTGTCTTATGGAGAGAAATAGTTCAAATATTACAGCATCCTTAGCAAAAATCACACCATACTCTGCTTATATTGAAAAGCAGCTCATTTGGTTTTAATTCACCCTGTACCATGAGGCTACAGCCTGTTTTAGTTCCTGTTTGCTTTCTAGCTGCTTTTTGTTACTTTTTTTCTTTTTTTTTCCCGGAGCTTGTGAATTGCAAGGTCAAGCTAAAGTCAAACTTCACCATTTGGGTGATGAAATGCAAGCAGATGTGGCTGTTCCATGTGATGCTGTGCCCGCCCCACCGCGCTGGGGTCCCTGGGTGGTGCCTGGCACCCTGGACCATGTCCCCTCTCTCCCAGCTCAGCATCGCCACTACTCTGATTCGGATTTCAGCCCGAAATTTTGGATTCAGGAAGCACCAGGCTGGCCGTTGTTCGTGCGGGCAAGGTGGTCAGAGAAATTCCTTTAAACTTCAGCGCCTGCACAGACCGTGGTGCCCACACCTGCTATTTGCTTGGCCTTAGGGAAGAGCGTAGGCAGGTGACTGATGGTTTGTGACGGTGTTTTCCCTCATAACAGTTTGTTGCATCAGAGTCCGACTTCCTCGGGGACATCAGGCTCTGCCTGCTGGCAGGGAGCCACTTAGTACCCAACTGCCAATTATGCAGAGTTTCCCCTGGCTCCATCACTTTCTGCAGACCGATTCATTTGCTCTCTGCATCTCTTGTATGCTTGGTGTGGAGTAGGATGTACTTCACTCTCTTACGTGAAGTAAAACTAAATTAACTTGCCCAGCCCCAGGCTGCTGCTGAAACCAAGGACAATTTTTCACAGAGGTGAAGTCGCTGCTCATTGCTGTTTTGGCTCGTGTCCATTCGTCTCTTCCCACACATGAAATAAAACACTAATTCACATGAGATGAGGCAGATGGCTCAGAGCAAAGTGTCCAGGCATGCTAGAAGGAGAGCATCAACCATTCCTCCTGGGACTCCTGCCCTCTCCTCCAGGCATCTCTTGTTCAAGGCATTATCCTGAATTTGATAGTCATTGATGGTTTGCACCACCGTAGTGCAAAAAATCCAGAACCTACTCCTGAATTTGCCTCTAGATATAAAAACGAGAGCACAACCTGCTTCCAGAGGGCAAGCTGGGTTTGGCAGAGAGGAATCCCCTCACTCAGCACAACCTGCACTGCAGGTCTGGGTCACTTGGTGCTTTTCATTCATAGGTTTGGAAAACTCCTTAATTATCCTGCACAAGACTGATAAGGAGTTGAATCTTGGTGGTTTATGTTCATGACCCCCTGGTGTGCAGTGAAGCCACAGTAATTTGAAATATTTCTCTTGGTTGTCTTGCTGAGGTTATTTATTATCTAGGCAGAAAACATCCATAAGGTTATTCCTTTTCGTGATGATGGCGAGAAGTACAAGGTTAGTAAGACCACTGTGAATTAAAGAATTTCTAAAGAAATTTGAGAATGTGCCCTGCAAATTTTTCGTCTTTCAATTTGTGTGTGCGTGGGTCTGTTGCTTGTTCACCAAACGGGATGTAAAGCTTCCTATCAATGAAAATTATCCAAGTCATGCAATGCAGCATATTCATCCCTCAGAAAAATCCCAACCAGACAATATTTTTCTACCTACTTTCAGCCTTACATTCTGCTAGGTCCAGGGCAATTTTTTTTTTTTTTTTTTTAAATTTTAGTTAAAAGACATATTCCCAGGAAAATGCCAAACCCTAAAATCCTTCTGAAAATTCAAAGCAATCTCTAAATAGAGAAAAAAGTGGACAGTGCCTCGAGCCCTCTGCTTTGGTCAGCGTGGATGCTGTGAGGCCAGCCTGCCCTCCTCCTGATGTTTCTCTCCAAGGCCTTTGCTTGATGTTGTTTTATTTCTCTTAGGATTAGTGTGACCCATTTAGTGGTCTCAGAGGAAAAACTGTTTAAATCCGAGGGATGGCTTTGTATACAGGGCAGGACCGATGGTGTCCCGCGTTTCAGGAACATCATGGTTTTCTCGCTGAGATGCGTGGAGATGGAGCTGCTTCCAGACATGTGTTTGTAATTTCTCGTTTGGTCTGCCTCGGTTCTCAGAAATGGTACATTTTTTGATTTGCCTGCTGAAAGGCTTTCACACTTTTGGATAGCAGCGTTTGATTAGTTTTGATGATAACCACAGTAGTACAATTCTAACTTCCAGATTGCTTTCCAGCGTGACACTAAGCAGCCACCCATCTCCAAGGCTGAAGAAATTCACACATGCATTTGATTTTTTTCTTTATGAAGATGCAAAAAAGCATAAAATGCTTGCCACCAAAAAAAAAAAAAAAAGAAAAAAAAGTAGTCACATTTCTTGTCCCTACATTTAGGATGATGCCTGCCCTAGTAAATAGGATGGGATTTGTCAAGAACAGAGTAGCTCCAATTCCTTCTTTTATCATGTCCATACACTAGTTATCTGCCTGAGCAATTTTTACAACTTTGTTCAACGAAGGGCTGTACTTGTCAAACGTGTACAATTTGAAATAGAGTTACTGGACTTCGGAAGGAAAATTACTGGGAATTCTTGCACAGAGATAACAATAATATGAAGATGACAGAAAAGAGCAGGCTAGCATTTCTATCACCATTTTTCCTTGCCTACTAATGGTTTTGATTCTCATTATTTCTCAAATGCCAAGAGTAAAAACTCTCCAGAGTACCAATTAGCTGTGCCCAGTCTGGATACAACTGCTTTCATCCAGGACGTATTTTGAGATACTGAAGCTCTCTTTGGGAAAAGGCAATTTGTGTGCAGCTATGTTTGGTATTTTTCGAGGATTTCATCTTCTCGGGAAATAGAGATGGACTCATACTTATTTTAATTAAAACAAAGCTTTTTATTAATTAACTTTAAATATAACCAGTTACTATAAATGGGAACCTGGGATCTGTGCTTGCAGATAATTTTTATCTGCCTCATTTGTATTTTATTAGGAGTTACACTTTCTTCAAAAAAGAATAGATGACACTTTGAATTTACTTCTGCATGAGCTTCTTGCCTTCTGTACAACCTTTTCCACCTGCTTTTGCATTCTTTTAAATTTAGATAGTTGAACAATGACAGTGACAGAATTTACGACAGTGTGCAACTGTATTTTACATTTCTGTTGCTTAAGGATACCTTATATTTAAGGCACTTTTTTTTTTTTTTTTTTTTTTTTTTTTTTTTTTTTTTTTTTTTTTTTTATTTTTTTTTTTTTTTTTTTATNTGGAAATATATACTAATAGTTTTAAATTTTTTTTTATATTTTTTTTTTTTAAATTTATTTTATTTTAAAGGTTTTTTTTTTTTTTTTTTTTTTTTTTTTAATTTCAAACAGCAGACATACATAATGTAATGGTTAAAATAATAACATTTTGTTTTCCAGCTCATGGCTGATTTTGGCCAGGATGGCTGCAGTATCAGTGGCACTGTCCTTGGTTAATGGGCACTGATAGAGGTACGTTAGCGATGCTGGGGCTCATTCCTTCGCCTGCATTAATTACTGCAGCAGCCCTCTCCTCAAGTAGAGCTCGCCCTGCTTTGGAGATTAGGAAGCAGATCTGCTCAAGATGATGCTTTACGCACATGAATAGCTCCATTGAGTCCAACGTGGCTATTAAGTGAGTTAAGACCAATGATATACAAAATCTTTGCAGGGCCTAAGGCAACTCAGAGGAGGTTATTTAAGAAGTCTTCCCTAGTCTTTTACTTCAGCCATAAAGCCATCCTTGTCAGAGCTTGCTGCTTTCCCACTCCTAATTTCGTGGCTTGTTCAGTATTTTGCCCCATTTTTCCTGTGGACACAGCACCTCTCGTGAGCATCCTGCTTCTTTCTGCCGCTCCCTCCCATGCCCTAGTGCAGCCTCCCCTTCGCAGCCCTTTCCATCTCTCCAGCCTACCCGTATTCCCTTGAATTTTGTTTTTCAGCACTGTAATGGGAGCGAAAAAAAGCCCAACCAAACAACAAAACCAGAGGAGCAGCTCCCACTGGCACTCCACAGTCAAAATAGCTCTGGCTTTTATAAAATTGCAATACTGGCAAAAGCAATAGAGGGAGCTGTAGCCGATGGCGGGGTTCCAGCAAAGCACTACGAGCTGTACCCGCCTAATCCCCGGCAGCGATCTCCCCCACAGCTCTGTCATTTAGGATTCCTTGAAATGGAGAAAAAATAAAAGAAAAAAAAAATAAAGGGACAGCCTCAATATATGTCTTTGGATCAATATTTAAAGAGCTGGAAAAATTAAGAGAGAAAGATATTTGTAAAATTCAAAAATATTTTCTTAGCCTTAGTGTAAATATTTGTAGAGAAGGCAACTGTTGTGCACAAGAATTTTCTGTTGTGCCTGTTTCAGTTCTTTCAGTGAAACGATTGCTTTTTTGGCCTATCCCTGATTAACTAAGTAGAAGTGATTAAAAACCTTCAAGTCTTTCAAATTTATTCTAGTCTAACTATTTTTGAAAGCAGATTTAATATCAGCATGCTGTTAATATTACTCAAGAGCTAACACTTCAGAGACGATACCAATTTATCAATGCCTGATGCAAAGCAGATTGCACTGAAGATGTACAAATGTATACAAGAAGAAAAGTGCTTATATTTAATAAAGAACTGAGATAGAAACATATTTTAATACAATGGCAGAAATGCCTTCGAAATCGCTGGGTTGCTACTGGTTTACTCCATCTACCTCCCCGATGTTTCTCCTCTGCATCCCCTGTGCAGTGCCAAGAGGCACCGTCCTGAAGCTCAGTCGAACCGAAGTGGGACAGCAAGTGCCGGACTGATGTTTCTCCAAGTAATGTGTCAGGCCAGGTTCGTCTGTGCGCATCAGGCTTACTTTTACCCTAAAATACATTTTTGCTCCCATAGTCCTGCTGCTCCTCACACTACCACTCTTCCCCTGCCCTCCCCTAAACTCTCCCCAGGCACCTCCTTGCTGTCCTGGGATTTCTCGAGGGGACCCCACAGGCTCCCGAAATTCTGTCGTTGAGCTCTTATTGCCCACGGACACCTGCCAGGGCACTTGCTGGAGCACCAGTTGTGGATGAAGGTCTTGGCAGCTCGTGAAGTGCCAGGCTGTGGTGGTTGGGGTGGGATGGGGTGGCTGTGGGCAGTGCTGGTCCTAGCACCACAAAAATGCTCTGAAGTTGAAGCAAAGAGCAGGCAGGTGGCAAAGACATGGCAGGGAGGCAGGGGGATCCATTCAGGCTGCTGTCATCTGCCCAGCACGGAAGGGTTCCTACCTCCAGGCTTGTTTCTGGGCTCTGAATGGACTTGTTACCTTTACAGTAGAGAATAGGAAATATTCCTTTTTTATACAAATATGTAATTCCCCTTCATCTGTACAGAAAGTTATGGCTGTAGGGCTTTCAGGCAACCAGATCCGTGTCCCTACTGCTGTGCTTCATGCCTGTGCCACGGCAAAAGGCTGAGACCAGGCTGAAACCTCCCTGCTGCACTTTTGCCTCTTTTGTGTCTCACTGCTGCTCTCCTGCTGCCTCTGCCCTGTGGGTTTATACTCAGCCACCTCTGAGATAACCAAAGACACAAAACCCCTTTGGTCTTCCTGCTACAACTTTCCAAGCACAGCCCAAGGTGAGGGCCAGGGGCCACAGAGCCTAGCCTAGCTGAGCCGAACTGAGCTAAGCAGGGGCTGGGCAGCCCAGCAGCTGGCTGCAGCTGGCTCCCTGCTGTGCAGCCCCCATGGCTGAGCTGGGGACATTCACGTTTCCACCTCTTTCCTCACCCCTCTTTCCAGGGAAGTCCATCGGCCTCTCCCCTCCGTCTCTGCCTTTGATGTTTCATCCATATTTTGCTACCGGCAGCAGCCTCCTACTCTTCCCAGAAACCTTCTCCCCTCTCTTGTCTGCCCCCTCCAGCCAAGTGTAACCACAGCAGCTCCCTATGGCCCCCGGAAGATTTCACAATTCCCTCTTGTTTGGCCACAAATACTCTGTTTGTATCAACTCCCTCCTTATTCCTCACATCACTCCATCTCTGCATGGTAAAGTAGTGAATCAGCCATCACTGCCCCATCTCTGTACCCCATCACTGCCCCAGCTGCGTCCTGTAGAGCACTGGACACCTCCAAAGCCTCCACCACCAGTCCATCCAAAGCAAAGCCGTTCTGCAAGCTCACCTACAAGATGTTCAGCCACAGCTTGGAAGGGACAGGCACGAATGTCCCAAACACTCATGGCCAGTGTCACCTCTCCCAGGACAGGCGGTTTTCACCTGGGGTCCCTCTGTCCCTCGCCATTTCCTCTGGTAAAGATATTATTAGAGGCATTAATATTTTAGCCGGTTTCCAGCCGGGATTCCCTTCGTGCCACCTGGTGGACAAAGGGGACATTTCTCCGTTTTTATTTCACAGAAGGTGAAAGAGCACCTGGGAAAGTTTCTTTTCGGTGGGGAATCTGGCCCAGCATCACCCAATTTAATTTTTTTGCGATGAGAAATGCAACTCTGTGATATCATGTACCCCCAGGTAAGCCCCAAACCACCCCAGTGCTAATCAAATATCTATTTCTTACCCATAACTGATTCTATGCATAATACAGCTTTTTATTTGTAAATAGAAGGTGTTCAACAAAACTCAATTCCTACAATCATCTTAACAAGAAAATAAAATGTCCCTCCCTGAGCTGGGGACAAATGAATGTTCTCACTTTTATTTAGGTTTTGAGCGACTGCTCTCTGATTTTTTAACAAATGTGCAGTTTGAATCCCTCCTGTGGCCAGTCACAGGCAGGCTGCAAGGCATGGAAATGCTGGATAAAAAGTCTGTGGAAGCAGAAAAATTTAAGTAAGTAATAGGGGATGTTCCTGAGAAGTGCCTTCTTCTTTTTAGTATCTTTTTTTTTTTTAACCCCCCTTCAATTTAGGAAAACATTGCATGAGAAACTTGGTTCTGAGAGATATTTTTGTTCAAGGATTTGAAGTAAATCCCTGAACTGAGGTTCTTAATGAAATGAACAAAAATGGCTTTTGCTCTCAAATCCCTGCAAGAAGAAGTGCCCAAACTGAGCTGTGAAATAGCTTCAAATCATGAATAAATAGCGAAAAAACTGCAATGTCCTCAAAACACATTTCAGAACAGCACAAAATGTTGATAGCTGGTGAGAAAATCAATCATCCAGAGTTTTCCCCCACTATTAACAGTTTTACACCCCCCTGCTCTAATCCTCTGGGAGAAATCCTGTGTTTAGTGAAGCCCATGGAAATTTTAGCAGCGATTTGACTTTGGCCAGGATTTTGCCTCAAATCTTTTCATAAACTCAACAAAATGACTACATGAAAATACAAAGCATGGACAAAAATCACGGCCAGCAGCTGTTGGAATTAATAGCTAATGCCAGGGATAACACAGGGCAGTTTGAAGCATCGTTATAGAAAATTAAGAATTGTTTTGTGTACATAGCCTGAAATCTCTGCGAGCAGAATGAAGCTGAAATTTGGCTAAAACCTTCTACTGATACCTGGATTTTTGCAAAAAGACTACCATGAAATCCTTCTGCATACAATTAGCTTGCACTGTGATTTTATACCTCACTTGAAAGACGATGTCTTCATAATATCCCGTGTAATCTTTCAGGGCAGTAACACTTCCCCGGGACATTTAATGCAGTCACCCAAAGCCCCGGCTTTGTTTTTCTAAAAAAGAAGGGAAAAACGAGCACAAATTAAAAATATTTTGCCTTCGGAATGAGGAAAATTGTATGTTTTACTTGGAAAAGAAAGCAATTGCTTTCATTTTCCTCAGTGGCAAAACTCATATAACTTGGACTGACCAGAAATGGAAAGCTTTTCATTTTCTATTGAAAGAACCTCCTTCCCTCTCAAAGATTCAATTTTCACGGGCTCCAAATAACTTGTCCTGATTGAGATTAAACAAAATATTTTAGTTAGTCTCAGACATTTTAACACCATCTGCAATATTTTTTTTTTTTTTTTTAATCTGGCTAATCAAAAATAATAGAAAAAGGAAACATGAACACTTTTCACCTAAAAACGCAGAACCGAAGACTGTAGGCTTTCGTCACACTCATTAATTCGTTTTTCCCCTCCTGGAAATTTTTTGTTTAGTAAAATGTTTGCTCGGAAAGCTGTCGGAGGACGCAGCTCCGGGGCAGGAGCTGCTCTGCAGGGAAGCAGGGGGTGTCCGGCCACCTCCAGCCTGGTGCTGGTGTAGAGCTGAGAGCACCTGTGCTGGGGACAGGAGCCACCTCCATCCTTGGACCTTACCAGTCCGGTGTGCCCAGCCGGGAGCGGGGATGGAGGGGATACAGGCAGTGAGATGTCAGGGATGACAGGGGACACTTTTGGGGTGGGGGAGCACAAGCTGCTTAAGCCAGCTTTATCAGCGTGTTATGAACCGGCAATCAGCAGGGCTGAGATTTGGCAATCAGTCAATACGGGCTGAAAAACAACCTGGAGAAATGAACCTGGGACCCGCTTAAGGTGACCTTTGGAAGGAAGAAAAACAAGTTTAAAAGAAAACAAATGTTTCACAATGGTGTTTTAAACAGCTCCGTCTAACTGAGGGTGTGTAAGGACATTTTTCCTCTGTGTGTGGGAACCCTTTGTGTACCTGGAGCTTTGTGGTGACATGACATGCTTGCGGCCCTTGACTGGCTATGGATGCCCCACCTGCCTACACAGGGGAGCCATCTGCTCCTGGGAGCTCCCCAGTGCCTCCAGTCCAGCCCAGCAAAGCCGGGCAAAGCAGCTTCACCCTTTCCAAAGGCATATGCTAATGGAGAGATGGCTGTAAGTCTCCCCTACTTATTCTCTTACTAAGGGAAAGCAGCAGTTGCAGATAGCATGTAACACAGGTCAATACTCAGAGGTGGTTGAAATCCCAACCAAGTTTAGTCCCGAGTTTGCGTTCCAGTTTGAGGTCGGCTTGCAGTCTTATGGGAACATGGCAATCCCACGAGGCCATTGCACAACACAGCTCAGGCTGATTTTTGCCACCTTGAATCGCCTGTTCCGCTGCCCTGGGACTGAATTCCCCATAAAATTCCAATTCCCCTCAGCGCTCAACCAGCAGCTGCCTGTTTTTTATCCCCCCAATTTGGTCTGCTAGCAAAAAACTCAACAGTTTGAAAACAACTGCCCTTCAAACCACGGAAATGAAGCCCTACTTCTGCCCAGCCTCTCCCTAAAAACCAAAAGGGGAATATGTGAAACGTTTGAAGGAGCTGAAATCACCCAGACGGGGATGGCGTGTAGCAGCCCCACTGAGATATCTGGTTTCTGTTACGTGTTTCTTTTCCTTGCATTATCTGTATTAGAACTTATAAAATGGATGATTTGTATCAGCTGTCCTGCTTTGTTGTTATTGCCATGTTCTGCTAAAATGATAACAAACCGCTTGTCCCAAATCTTCCTCTCCCACAAACTATCCCAGCTATGTGAAATAAAAGATGCAATTTTATTACAGAGCTGAACAAAATTCTATGAGAGGCAAAATGAAAGTCTTGTGAGGGACACGACTCAAGGGAAGCAGGGGAAAAGTTGGTAGAGATGACGGTCACAGGAAGTGCAAAACCTCCAATTATAGTCTTGGAAATTATTATAGTATAATTTTGCAATCACAGTCAGGAACCTCATACCTTCCTTGCATAGCATCATAGCCCAGGACACTTGGGTTTGAGAGGACAATTCTCAGCTTTCACGTGGGATTTCACACTAAGGCATTTTTGGGAGAACTTATAATTTGGTCAATGGATCTTGAAGCATCTGTTTTACCTGTATTTCCAGGTGCTGGGCAAAATTAATCCTTGGATATGCTTAGCTTAACAAAGACATAGAGAGTGGGATATTTTTGATCTGCTCACCCAAATGGATCTTTCCTGGTTGTTCCCTCGTGAGCCTTGGCAAAGCCATGTGCATGGCCAGGTGATGGCCATTGTGCATTTCTATAGAGTGATTCGCTTACTCATGAGCTGGTAATTTTTTTTCTGCCGCATCTGTTGATGAGGTTTTTAGGAGAAATACAACAGAATCTGTGTTTGTGCATCTGTGAGCTGAAAACCCTCCCTGTGTGTTATTCATTAGATCAACAGCCGTGTTTCCCAGGCTGCAGTAGCCCCTCTGCAAATGCATCCCAATTTCAATGCAAATTGCTCCCCAGATCGTAAGGTTATACATGGCTTTGGTCTGGCTCCTCTGCTAAACCTTTGTAGTGTCCTCCTCTTTGGTGACCACAGTTTCCCTCAAAATATTTAAGCTGCTTACATCCCTTCCTCACTTTATTTCTTCTTTCCATCACTTATGTTGTGAGGTTGGTACAAGCAGATGCAGTCCGGGTTTTTACAGACTACAAAAAAGAGGCAGAGCTGAAGTGATTCATTGTTAAAGGAACTGAGGTCAGATCTAGACCTACAGCTCAGGAGAAGCTGTGAATACTGCTCCTTTGCCCAGAGCATTGAGTCAGACCCTTCTTAGCTTTGGTAGCCCCACTACAGGACCGCATTTGGAAAGCACTTATCTTATAAATTGCAAATACCGTGACATTTCAGATGAAATCTCACTGAGCAACTCTACTTTTCAGAGGAAATATTAAGGAACTTAACAACTTAACACTTCAACAGTGATAAAAACCTATTTGTCTTTTATACAGAAAAGGGCTTACAGCCAAAATACGTAATTGAGAATACTTCCTTAAATATATAACACTGAATGAGCAGCAAAAGGGTGAATTCATATTTTTATGAAAAAAAAGCAAAAGTGACTGTTCTGTTTATATTATATATGCCTGGAGTGTGGGCATCCCATCTCATTCCTGTCTTCGGAGTCGATACGAGCTGTCGCATAAATTAAAAAAATGGAATGTCTGGCTGAAAAGAATAGACAGAACTTGATTTCAAGACAATAAAAGTAATAATTAATCATCAGAAAAAGTGCGTGGGTCAGAACTTTTACTAACACTTCTTATTAGCACTTCAGTGAGGCTACACCAAATTGCATCAGTGGGAGAGAGGGTTTTAGTGAGTATTATTTTAAGTGGTCTGGCTAAAGAATATCTCCTTGCATGGCTCTGCAGTGGATTATTAATTATTGTTTAAAGACTCAGTAAAGATTTTGTTTTTCCACCTCTCTGTTCTCAGCAAAAATGTACCTTATTATAGGCCTATTATGGCCCTTCTGCAAACAGGAGGTGATACGTTTTCCACTTCAATCCGACATTTTCATTTGCATCTAACTCTAACTTCCTGTTGGATGTTTCTGACTTCTAAGGATTAAAATTCCTAATTCTGGTCCAACTTTTTTTTTTTTTTTTATTATCAGAATGAGAATAAGAACTTTATCTTTTTGCTCCCTCCTCCCCCTTCTCTATCTTTTAGCAAAGACTTGCTTGATATATAATTTGGGCTTGTCACAATCTCATTAGTAGAGTCAAGTGTTAAACGCCTCAATGGAATAAAAAGCTAATAAAACACATGGTTTATAACTATTGATTTTTGCAACTGTTCAAAAAAACCCCACAGATCTGTTTATAGTGATTATTGCTTTGCTGATGACATCTATTTATACTCTTTCCCTACATGCAATGTTCCTAAGCAGCTGTACGTGTGCCCCCTGCTATCTCATTTCAGGAGAGTCAAGACCAAACTTTCCGTTGAATAAAATTGGGAATTGTTTCTTTGCATCCATGCTGCTGCCTACCTGCTGATCTGCTCGTCCAAAATGTCCTGGTTTTCCTTGCTAGGCAGAGGAACATTGCAAGGAGTTGGTGGAATTTGAAATGAAAACTGCTTGTAGGTCAGCTGGGAATTGCTCTGCAAATTTGTCTTCAGTTGTTGACAGAGGCCCTGGATTACAAAGATGGAGACAGAGAGGAGAAACCTTGTTTAATCCCAAATGCAAAGCATGGGTGGAAACTATCTAATAAAATAGAGCTGGGGGGGTTGGTTGGAAAATTCTGTTTCATCAAATTGCAATTGTTTTCGCATGAACATGTTCTTTTTTTTTTAAAAAAAAAAAAAAAACCAACAAACCTCACAACTTTGCTCGGGAGGTTTTTCAAATCCAGGATGTAGTTTCTGCCAAAGCTTGAAAAAGCAAGGAGTCTCTTTCTTCCTGCACAACAGCCCGTCCAAATCACCGGCCAATAAAATTTCCCAAAGATAAGGGGATTTAGGTTTCAGAATTTTCCCTGCCCCTATTTTTCCCTTGAAAAGTGCCAACAAAACTTGGCATCACTTTGGGCTGGAACCAAAGGTCAAGCCCTGATTTCCATCAAGAAATGTAATTGCTTTGCAGCCAACCCAGTTCGGAGGGGTGCATTGAACAACAGGGATTAAACTTTCATGCCAGATCATATGGTTCAAAATAAAGAAGGTTCAGTTATTTCCCTTTGCTTCTCCAAGCAAAAATGCCTCCCAGCAAAGTACCCTGTGTTTGAGTTTTAGATCAAACCGGTTGCCACGCATCCAAAGACTTGCTGCAGTGCGGTGGCTCAGCCGTGCCTGCAAATAGAAAGGAGGCCAAAGGAGAAAACTCTTGAAGACACAAGTTGGAGAGGGAAGAGAATGGAATAAAAGCTACTGCTAGAAAATCCATTCCAGAGGACGGGATTTGACATCCCGCAGCTGCCAAGCAGGCTGTATGTGTGGTGATTGGTGGTGTCTCCCACACTGAGCGAGAGGCGGGAGAACATGTGGCTGCGAAGGTGAGCCAAAGGCGGGGGAGAGCTTTCTGCAAAGATGCTTGTGCGTTGACTTGCTCGTCCAGCAGCTCTGTCGCTTTGAAACATGACAGGACTGCCTTGCAGAGAAGCTGTTCTGTACCCAAAAGGCTGGTCAGCCCTTCATGCCAAGCAGGACCTGTGTTTCGAAGGCTCCATGTGCAGCAGAGCTGCAGGACGGGCAGTTTTGGGGAGCAGCAGAAATAAGCTGCATGTTTCAATGCAACAAGAGGGAGGGAAGTAGCAGATGCTACCTAGGGTAAGGTTGGCCATTGGCTTTCATGCACTTTACAGGGAAATAGGTAATTTATTGGGTCTTCCAGGTGGCAACAGCAAAAGGAGAGGCAGTGCTGGCCCTGCACGGGACCGTTATTAATCCCTCTAAGCTGGTTCTGCTTCTCTCTCTGCCTCCCATTTCCTCGCAGAGATTTCCTTCAGGTTCCACTCACTGTAAGCCTCATCTTCGCAAAGGCACTGTGGGTTATGTTTCAACTGAATAATGAGCCAGGAAAACGTTTTCAAGAGGGATTTTTCTCTTTGCTGCTTAAAAGGAGCCAAATTATCGTATACAATTGTGACACTGCATGTGAACATCACTCTATTTTCAGATCCTGTGCTGAATCCCTTGCTGTTGATGTTCAAATATCCATTTCTCTCTCCAGAGGAATGGGGGGACTTTCTAGAGCTGCTGTAGGATGAATCAGGGCAAGAACAAACTCGCTCTTGTGATAGGAAGATCCTGCCAAGGAGTATCTGGCCACCAGCTATTCGAACAGAGCGAAATGGACATTCCATGGCACTGTGAACTCTGTTTCAGGTGGTATGTCACAAACTGGTTTTGTGAAATTTTATTAATTTTCAAGCCATTGGATGCACGGCAGCTGTCCAGTTAGGAAAAAAAATAGAAAAAAAGAAACAGGAAAATGCAGGTGCAAAGTGCCCAGAGATATCTGGCAAACACTTGTCTCCAGTGCCCAAACTTCTCAGCAAGATGCTCATGTCCAGTTGCCAACTCTTGACCAGTCTCGACAAATATGTTCTCTCCAATCCCCTCTGAGCCTTTTGTACAGTTTTTAAAGAGCACTTTCTGTGTCATCATTGCCATAGTGGTTTGTTGTTGTTTTTTTTTAAATCTTTATTGTGGCCATCAAGCCTCCTGAGAGAAGGTTTGCCCTATTTTAGATGCAACAGCAGATGCAGCTCTTCTGCCCTCCAAAGGCCACTGTAGCTTCCTGGACACCACAAAGACCTCACTCTTAATTATGACATAAATCAAAAAACAAACAAGGCTCTTTGGGATACTACCTCAGAAAAGGATAAGTAACAGTAATGTTCAGAGACCTGTTGGTAGGAACATTATGTACAACCTATTTAGACTTCAAAAAGAGGTTGAGATGCTGCAAGCCACCCCATGGTTTCTCCCTGTTTTGTCAGTAGAATTATGGCCACATACAGTTTTCCTGCAGATTTCTATTTCCCATCACCACCACGCATGCACAGTAATGACCAAACATTTTGAAAGCAAAAATCCCCCATCACTTACCGAAGACAAGATGTTTAACAAACATTCGGGGTCCAACAAAGCGGGGACAGCAATGGGACAGGCATGTCCCAGCCCAACCTGCCTTTCCAGGAATGTAGCTTTCCTGCAAAATTGCCCTCCCCGCCTCAGGGCAACAGCCCCAGCACCTCTCCCCTGCCCTGCTCCACGGTTATTGTGTGCACAGATGAATGGCACAGACCTGTGCACTGGGATGTTATTGCTGAATAAAGCTAATAAAACATTTGACTCACTGCGAGGAAGCTTTCCCATTCCACTACATGCCTAATCTTCAGGGTTACCCCCGTTTGCCTCCTCACCTTTGCATTGCATGATGTTATTCTAACCTCTTTCATCTTTGGCTTTTGGCAGACTTTTCTGCTTTAAGTATATAGTTATCTTAAGTTGAGCAAGATGTTTCAGGCTACAATAACTGGCTGATGTTTTAAATTGAAATCTCCTAATATGCATTCAATTTACATGTGCTAAGGCTCTCATTCAATCTGAAATACCAACCAAGTATAAAATAATAGTGACACTTGACATTTTCACAGAGATTTACAACTTCAAAGGGCTCTACAATATAAACAAACTCTCTCTGTACTTATGAGACGGGTAAGCAAATACTATTAAGACAGAAAATGGCCAAGGAGAGATTGCAGAGCCTGCCCAAGGCCAGACACGGAGCTGGTGTCAGGTCTGGAGTCCTGGCTCTCTCTCATATACCTAAAGAGCTAAACAGCTGTTAACTTTGAAAGCTGCATAACCAACAGGGACGAGTCACGTGGGTCTGCATCCCAAGCAGATGTAGGAGACATGGAGGCACTGGAATTGAATGCTGTCATCCAACAAAACACGCTCGCTCTCTGCCAAACCCTGGGAGTCCCTGGGTATCATGGACACTGTGGTTCTCCGCAGACTGGGGACAGAGGGGGTGATGGAGACGGAGATCATCCTGTTTGCACCAACCTGCTTCCAGCACAGACATGGTCCTACCCTGCAGGTGAATGATAAAACTGGTAGAAAGTCCTATGGACCAACTGCCTTTAGGAACAGCCTGTGCATCTGTCTGTGAGAGTGGTTTCAGCCTATTTTCTCATTTACAAACAAGGGCCGGGTCCCTCCCTTGCGACGCTCCTTCATTTCGGGGGAGGAGATGGCTTTTGAGTGGCACCCTGTGCTTGCAGTGCCTGCTCCAGTAGCCTGAATTAGAAACCTGCACGCTGCTTGATGGATGCTGCTATTGTTAACGCAAACGAGTGGGTGGATGTTTCATTAATCACAGCCCATAAACCATTTTGACTAACTGAAAAAATATTTCCTCTTTCATATTCATGCAATAGTTTCTCCAAGCCTTTTAGCCCATTTGTACAGCCTAGAGAATGAGTTGCTACCCGTTATACAGCATGTCCTGCCCTTCCCTTTCTTTGTAAACATGAGCAGCTCGATTCCGTGATGTGTTTTGATGAACTGCCAAGAACCAGCTAATGTACTGTTTGCTGACAAGTATTTGTTATTAATCCAAAAGCACTGAGCTTGTGGGTTGGGATTTTTTTTAAGAAATATAAAACCTAAATTAAACAAGGGTGTGGAGATTCCTCAAATGTAGCTACTGTTTCTTCCGTGATGCAGTTGCAAATATGCAGCTCCTCCAATTCCAGGGCCTTATTTAAGTCATTCTACTCCTTTATCACATTTATGTTCCTGCAGAAATCACAAAAGCTTAACCTGGTGTCCACTTCTGGTGTTCATTTCCATTAATGAGCTAGAATTGTAAAGAAAATGTAGGGGGATAAACCTGTGGCGGCACTTCTTTGTACACATCTTGCTGCTTCATGCTGTTCCCTGGGAGCAGCTGGTGACAACAGAGTGGCAGCTGCTCATCATCAGCTGAGAACTCCCGAACTCAACATCTGTGTGATCCACCAGGGATGTCACACATCATCTAACGAGTATCTTTTGATGCATTTTGGACAAGACCCCACCTTATACCCTCTGTGGCTTTTTGGGATGTGCTCAGCACTCCAGCGTAGGCCCCGGGGCGCTTTGCTACCTGGATGAACCCTTTTGCAGGGAGCAGCACATCAGCTCATTGCAGAGGTGCTTGCAGGACCAACCACAGCAGGGACCAGCCCTATCCCATCTTCAGAAACAGCTCATGGGAGGGAAGCGTGTACAGGGGGAGGAGGAGGAGGATGAAGATGTGCTTTGAAAGCGTTCCTAGGCCAGCACGGCACGGCAGGCTGCGGCACTGGCTGCACCAACAGGTTTGTGCAATGGGACCCCCCACAATGCGGAGCAGAAAGTGCCCTGAGGGCAGATCAATTTTAAGCTTAATGTAAAAAGTTGACAACTATATATGAGCCGAGTAGGCAGAAAACACAGGGGCTTTCATTTTCATGTCCAGGGCACCTCTTGCCTTCCAAATTCAACTGACAGCATTTGAGGCAGTTCTTTCAGGTGACAAATGGTAATAAAGCTCCTATTTACACTGGCTGTTGACTCATCTTAGGTGGAATTATGTACCGAAATGAGTAAATAGGTTCCTATTCAATGTGATCCATATACAGCTATGGGACACAGTACAATGCAAAGCTCCTGTATAGCCAAGACTCTTGTTTGTTGTGTGTTTTTCTAGGTCACTTAGCACTTTGCTTCAGAAATGTGCTTTTTAGGACTGAGACTCCCGGTGTGAATGGTCTTTCTGTTGTACAGAGTAATTCACCCTTGAAAGCCAGCAAAGCTATGATTGCTTTTTAATTTGCATTGTAAACACATTAAAGATGAGCAGAGCAAACCGGGACAATTTAGGATGTCTTTTTACATACCTGAATATGAGGGCTTGTGTGGTTTATTTTCTTAGTATCCCTGTTTATCTCATGAGTTTTGGGATTGCTAGAAAAAAACACCTTGAAAAAGGTTCTCAAGATAATTGCATTTCAGATAGTGCAATTGCTGAACTTTACATGTGCACGTAGCTTTTTCATAGCTCTTGTTTGTGTCAGTCGAACTGGTAGAGGGGGACAGAGCCTATTTTTGTGATAGCGCAGTATTTCATTGGAACCTTGAAAGCCCTGTTGGGGATATTCAACCCAGTTGAAAATGTGTGATTAAAAATCCCTTAAAAGCTAAGTAAAACCAACTCAAAGAGCAACAGTCAGCAATGTGAAAAACAAGTGTATAATCTTTTCTCTCTCAAAAACAATCGAAATTTAGCATGAGCATTTTTGAACTGGACTCCCCTCCGTGATGCCACTTGAGGACCTCCGAGCTTCTCCCAAATTGCAAGGAAATCAGGAAAAGTAAAGGAACATCAGATAAGGCAACTTGAGAGCTGTTGCAGATGTATCAAGTAATACAATATGCTAATGAGCATCTATTGCACCGTTTGATGGCTCTGATGGACATGTCAGTCCGATTCCTGATGACCTTCCTGCTGGATGAAGCCATCTTTCCCTTTCGACTCTTGAAGGACTGTGGAAATGCAGTGTCCTAACTCAGCTGGCAAACTCTCAGAGGTATTTTGGGCCACCTACCATGTCAGGATGCCCATGTAAAATCCCTTCAGTTGGTAACTGTCTCTAGAAGCTGCAAGAGAGATAATATTGTGTTTTTCCATGTACATAGATAAGCTTTTGTGTCTTAGGCCAGAAAAATTTGCTTTCCAATGTTGATACACACTAATAAATGTAAAAAAGAATGTGACTCCCCATGACCTCTGTCCTCTTCTTGTAGAGATTGATTCATCAAGACAATAAAAAAATGATGATTCCATGAATGAAACAAATCTGAAGGTTTCCCAAAACTGTCCTCATATACCAAATCATGTTCCTGTTCCCAGAATTTTCTAGACAAACCAGTCTTCAACTTATTTTTCTTTTATTGATGATAGAGGCTCTGCAACAGCTAGAGAAGATGGATGAATTGTGGCAAATAGAAGTTGCATCAGAGACGGTAGAAAAATGCAGTTTCTTGCTTCTTCACAGTGGCAATTGAAACATTGCATGGAACTGTATCTGTTTCTAAGGATTTAAAAATGTAACACAGTTTTCTTCTTCTATTATGTTCTTCCAAGAGTGACTGTAACTATTCACCCAGTGTGTTCAGGCGAAGTCATTATCAAGTGAGCATCCAGCCAAAGGGACATGACTGTGAACTCTTAATTCTATTCCCTTCGTGATTCTGGACTTGACTTGGAAGTTCCCAGCATCACCAGACTGCCTGGAGATTTTAGCGCTTGGGGAAGTGTTGACCAAACTGAGTTTGCAAGGGAGTTTGAGGAGGTTTGTCCATATTAGGTGCACAGGATCAGGCAGCATCTCGCATTCTCTGGTAACCCAAAGTCATGTGCTGTGGGGGAAGTAATTTTCCTCTTATATCTTCCTATCTTTTATTACTAGTGTTCATATTTAACGCATCAATCTCTCCTTCAATGCAATCCTAGTGGAAAAGCATGTAAAAATGAAAGCAAATGTTACTGTCACTGCCACCTCCGTTGATTTATTTCTTTAATATTTCTCTAGTTGATACTGAAACTACTGCCTTGCAAAAATCACTGTCCAATGAACAAGTCACTCATATGAGTCATTTTGAGAGACCTGAGGTGCCACTGTCAGCACATAGCTGTGGTGTACTGGAACCCAGCAGAATCCAGGTCTTACAGTGCTGTTGCAGGATGGTGTCTTGCCATCTCATGGCTGTCACCACTATGAGGAATCTTTCCCCACTCAAAAATTTGTGCGGTGTGTATAGTTTCTCTGCAGAGAAGTTCATACCTACATATCTGACGTGTGCATTAATGCACGTGCACCTCTGCTGGATGACAATAAGCATTGTCTTCTGTTGCTGGAGAGTAAAAGAGACGTAAGGAAAGGTGTTGCAGTTCTCCGGAGTGCAAAGTGACCTACAGCCCCGCAGTGGGAGGCATGAAGTTATGTAGGTCATTAAACCTTAAAAAAGCAAGGAGAGAAGCTGCTTCCAATTATCAGGATGAAAATTAATGAAATAAAAACTACAGACAGGCTGCAGAATTATGCAATAAAAAGGGCTTTGCTGGCATTAACAAGACAGTGTGTAATATTTGTGTGGTTCTAGCTCAGCCTTGGCTTCAACACATGGTGATTCTGCACATAAATTGTATCCAAATTAATGAATTAAAAATCCTTGATAATCCCACACAATTTTCTGTTCATAGTTTAGTATTATTAGTTAGGAAATCTCCTCAGAAAGGGAAAATGAGGTTGTGATCTGTTGTCTGAGAAAGTAACCTCCTAGTACCAGAAGAGTTGTGCACTGGAGTGGCTGGCCAGGATCATGGAAAAACCCAACTGCTCTCATTGTGGTTGGGAATGAAGGTCCAACATAGCAGTGACTGCATATAACAGGGCACAGAGGAGACCTGCGGTGTGGGGGACATGGGACCAAAGCAAAGTGAGTGTGGTAGTGAATATGCATGAGAAAAGGTGCCTTTAAGTACAGGAACAGTCTTATTAAAAGGCTTCACATCAGCCCACAGAGAACATCCACCACAATGTTAGCTCTGCCTTGTGATCCAAACGGTGTTGTTGTGTTAGTGCACCTCTAAAATCGATCTAGTGCACCCTGCTGTAATCAGAGGTCATAGCCTTCCGCATCATGAGACAGCATGAGCTGGATGCAGAAAATATTGTTTTTTCCTCTGAAAGCCTGGGCCACCACTCACTTTTCACTTTCCTTCTCCCAATTTCTCTGAAAGGACACAATCACCTTTCTAGGGAGCTGAGCAAAAAGTGTTCCTTTGCTTTGCAGACTCTGTAAAGGTAACCTTTGCTTCTGTTGTCGTGATGTCTGTCGGGGACAGTATACATGTATGATCCAGAATGTGTTCACCAAGGACTGCAGAGCCTTCTGGCCTGGTAAGCAAGGGACAGTGAAAGCAGTATATACGAGTATGTGTTACTGAGATTGCTGTTCCCATGCATGTAGGTACAGAATCTCCAGAGAAGGGAGAACGTTGCAATCTAAACATTTATATTATAAAAAAAAGGGAAATCATTTGCTCTAGACATAAATTAGTCCCTCTGAGACAGATTTATTGCGGCATGGAATACTTTAATGAAAAGAGGAGGTTCCACAACCATAGGACACATTTTGCATCAAAATGTTTGACATATCAATAACATTTGGGTGAAATTTTCAGCCCCGCGATATTCAGCACTTAACTGGGGATTTGGAAGGAATTTAAGGAAGAGAGATGTGTCAATTGTTTTTTCAGTTGAATACTGAGCGCTCTGAGGTCTGATGGCAGGTTTACGCAGGGGAGCCGTGCTGGGATGCGGGGCAGGGGAGAGGTGAGAGCTGAGGGCTGAAAGGCTCACAGAAGTGATGTTCATGGAGAGCGACTTTCCCTCTCTCCTTCCTTTATGCAAAGGCCTTTCTACACCTAGTTCTGGGGATAAGAGAGATGACAGGAGCACAACTTCAGAAATGCCTTTTCTCTTTTACCCCCTGCTATCCCAAAGTCCTGTATTTCACACACTTCTAAATTGTTTGGTTTCATAGTGATTATTCTTGGTATGGGAATGGACTCTAGAATCCCTGAATGCGTCTGAAAAAGGAGGCACAGTTCAAAGCCGATAGATCAGTCCCTGGCTGTGGGGTGGTGTTGGAGAGAGTCAGCAGCATGTGATTCCCAAAGGACAAACAGCAGGATTTTTCCTATTTCATATGGCTATAAGCAGTGAGTTTAACATCCTCTGTAAGAAAATGCCAACACATATTCACAGTCATGAGCTGGGGGCTGAGCTGAGAACATCTTATTTCTATCCTGCACTTCTACCGGGAACAACTTCTTGTTTTTTCTTGCTAACTTGTGCTTGAACAATGACAACAGCAGCCACCGAAACTCCTCCTCCTGGACTAATTTGGTGAAATGCACCTGAACAGGAAATGGTGGGAAAAAAAAGGAAAGAATTATTAAGTTATTATGTCACTATAATTGTCCATTCACTAAGAAATTATAACAGAATATCAAGGGATTTGAATTTAGATTTTAACAACTCAGATTTTAACACTTGTGACAATGGGTGTTTTGTAGATCTTATTTGCGTAAGTGCAGACAAATGAACTATAGATTTATGGGCTTGAGCTGGTTTTCACACCAAGCACAACTGCAGAGGGGGATGCTGAGCA